>JAJLYD010000187.1:84429-95764 GCA_030571615.1 Jamesozyma hellenica | reverse complement strand
CATATATATATAAAGATTAAGTAAAATGCTATCTTTTCTTTTCTTTTCTATTCTATTTTTACATGCTAAAATTTTCCTTTTTTTTTTCTTTTTTTTTTTTTTTAATTTTATACCTTCTGCTTTAATGAATCAAAAAATTCATTTCTCAATTCTAATAAATCATGTGTCCATTTTAAAACTTCATCAGTTTTAATTACTTCGACAACTTTAAAAAAATCATCAAAATTTTTTTCACCTTTATATTGTTTTTCATATTCAAAACATTGAACTAATAATTCATATTTATCAATATCTTTAACGTACCTTGCTTCTAAGGATCCAATCGTTTCATATTCAATATAATAATCAAATAATTCTTTTGCTGCTTTTTCATTCAAGACAAAGACAAGAGCGTCACATAACCATCTCATAGTTTCTCTTTCTCTTCTATGTTTTTCATCTTTTGAAATTGGATTAATTGGTGTGATATCACCAACAAGAGCTTCTGCCATATCATGAACCAATGCAATTTTCATACATTTATCACGATTTACTCGAGAATCATTTATTAACATACATATAATACTCATTCTATACATATGATCTGAAATTGATTCACATTCTTTAATATTATAATCTAACCAACCTGTACGTTTTTGTATCTTAAGTTGTTGAATGACATTAAGAAATGTAAGCAAATGATTTGGTTTTTCGGATTTTAATAATTCTTGTACTGGTGGTGGTATATTATTTTCTGGCTTCCAAATTTCTTCATCAACTAAACTAATCATTTTTTTTGATTTTGATTTTTATGTAGTGAAAAAAACTACAACGATAATAAAATCGTTTAATATATCATTTTGATTGTTAAGATGCGTTTAAATTTTATTTGTTTATATATTAGAGATGAGACTGCATCGATCTTTAATTTACTTTGCATAAATGTAAACAAAAGATGAGCGTGAAAATTAAAAAAAAAAAAAACAACAACAATTATCACCGATACAAAAAAACACTTGAAAATAATTTTTTAAATGTGAAAAAAATAAATTAATAAATGATTTTATGATTAGTTAAATATACAATATTTAAAATATATGAAAATTAGAAAATAAACTAATTAAATCATTTAAGCGATTAATTCAATGACACCACCAGCAGCCTTGATTTTTTCTTCAGCTAACTTGGAAACGAATCTAGCCTTAACGATAACTGGAACATTTGGAATTCTACCCTTACCTAAGACTTTACCGTAACCGGCAGCTAAAGTGTCAATAACTGGAGCAGAAGTAGCAGAAGAAGACTTTAAGTATTCATCTCTCTTTTCTTCTGGAATTAAAGTCCATAACTTATCTAAGTTTAAGACTGGCTTCCAGAAATGACCTTGTTGTTTGTGGAAGTATCTCATACCAACCTTACCGAAGTAACCTGGATGGTATTTATCCATGTTGATTCTGTGGTGTTGTAAACCACCGGCCTTACCTCTACCACCCGGGTGCTTTCTGTGTTTACCGATACGACCTTTACCGGCTGTAATTATATTATTGTTAAATTAATTACAAAATGTATTTAATTTTTTAACAAAAAAAAACGTTAGTAAAAATTGATATTTTTGTTTTTAAATTTTATATTAAAAAATGTGGAATTTATTGTTATTTGAAAAAACTAGTATGGTTCAAAATCTCATAATAATAAAAAAAAAGGTCTATGACATAACTCATAACAAAACTTCACACAAAATGTGCAAGCTATTATAGCATTCTGACTGAAACCCGCGTTCAACAGATTATAGCTGACCTAATACATTATGTAATATACGATAATGTATTGGTGGAAGACAATTTTTTTTTATTGCTTAGAGATATTGATCCGTCTTGGTTCTTTCATTCCATCTTCCTTGGAACTACATACCTGAGACGTGACCTCTGTGCTTTCTGGTTTTAGTGAATCTGGAAGGCATATTTGACTCTTAATTCTTTGACACTATATTGTATTTACTAATAAAAATCGGAAAGTGATTGAAAGTGAAATTTAAAACGATGTGCTTGTTTTATATGTTCGTTCGTTCAGTTGCAAATGGCAAACAAATTGAAGAAACGCAGTGGAAAAAAAATTAAAGCAAAAATGGCGACTTCGCGGTGTGCAATTTTTAGCCAAAAAAAACAGGAAAAAAATAAACTGCATAATGCAAGATGTACGGGTTGGATAAGGTACGGGTGTGACAGTCAGAAAAAGTTGACGTGTTTAAGGGATATGAAGATGCAGATGAAAGTGTTGGACAGAAAAAGGATGAGAGAACAAATT
This sequence comes from Jamesozyma hellenica, assembly GCA_030571615.1. Taxonomy (NCBI): domain Eukaryota; kingdom Fungi; phylum Ascomycota; class Saccharomycetes; order Saccharomycetales; family Saccharomycetaceae; genus Jamesozyma; species Jamesozyma hellenica. The sequence continues at coordinate 93,481 of JAJLYD010000187.1, read as the reverse complement.
ATGAAACCAAAGAGACTAAGAATCAATGACTTCTGAACACACCCCAATAATGTACCCAACAACTCCCCGAGCCGGTTTAACTACAGGTGTTATACTTCACACTGTGGTTGCCTGTTTGGGTTCGATACAGTATGGTTATCATATCTCTGAATTGAATGCTCCACAACAATATATCATGTGTCAAGATATTCCAACAGACACCTGTATTCAAATGACTGAGAGTCAATTTGGATTAATCACTTCTATATATAGTATCGGTGGTCTTGTAGGTTCGTTTTACGTTGGGATTTTAGTAGATTTATATGGTAGAAAATTTACTGGTATGATTTGTTGTCTCATTGGAGCGATCGGATCTCTAATCCTTTGGTATGCTGAAGGTTTAACTACTTTAGTACTTGGTAGGTTTGTTGTCGGTGTCTGTTGTGGTGGTTGTGTTGTAGTGACTCCGTTGTTTATTAATGAAACGGCTCCTTCGAAATGGAGAGGTAGTTTGGGATCAATGAATCAGTTATCTATAAATTTAGGTATTTTGATAAGTCAATGTGTCGGTATGAAATTTGCTAACGTTGAACAATGGCGTTGGATTTTATTTGGAGGTGTGTTACTTGCCATTAGTAATTTATTTGCATGGGTATTTGTTTACGAATCGCCTAAATGGTTAGTCTTGCATAAAAGAGATATTAGTCAAGCTGAATTAGCTTTGAGTTATTTACGCGGGGGCAAAATTGATATAGTACGAGATGAAATTAAAAAATGGGAAGACGACCAAAGAAAGAGTAATCAAGAAGAGCATCATCAAAAGATATCATTTTGGAAATATATTACAGATTCTAATTATTCAAAACCGCGTAACATAATAACTGTTATATTGGTGGGACAACAATTTTGCGGTATCAATTCTATTATATTTTATGGTGTTAAGGTGGTCAGTCAATTATTACCTGATAAAGCAAAACTAATAAACGTACTAATTTCCATTCTAAACGTTGTTGTAACTTTTTGTTGTTCTATGCTTATCGAGAGATATGGACGCCGAAAACTTCTCTTGGGATCTATCGGTATAATGTCATTGTCATCTTTTATGATCAGTTATTGCATCTTGAACATGAAAGGGAAACTACTTGTCACGATGATTTTTAATTACATTGCGGCGTTTGCACTTGGTCTGGGTCCGATTCCATTTTTAATCATCGGTGAATTATCAAGTAGTGAATCGAGTGCCGTGGCTCAAAGTTACGGAACTGTATGTAATTGGTTGGCAACTTTTGCGGTTGGATTTTTGTTTCCTGTGATCAATTCAATCATTGGTGGGTACGTTTATATCTTATTTGGACTGTTCGGAACGTGGATGATGCTTTATGTAGCGTCACATTTACCTGAAACCCGCGGACGTGTGAGTTACACCGAAGTATGGAACCAAATGTAACACGAGAAACAAACCATACCCAATTGTATGGGTTCATTGATTTAGTTATGCATTGACTGCGATATGGTTTAATTTGAAACTTTTTTGTTTGTGTGCCAGGAATTTGTGTCGCGAGCGGCCGTTGCTTTGCTTTGCTTTGCTTTGCATGAACCGCGACGTCTTTTATGCGCATGCAGATTGCTGACTACTTCATGCATTAAAGACGCAATGGTAAAAAAAGACTTCGTTTGCTTTGCGTTGCTTTGCGTTGCTTTGCTGATTTGATTATTCGGATCAAACAAGTGCAAATTCTGTGCTGTGAGGACCAAATAACAACGGCTTGTTGCTATTTCGAGTGCTGCCACTCTTGACCGGATCAATTCAATTCAATTTTGCATGTCACTGAAGCTGTCAGTCTCGTGTACACTCATCAATGCTACTTACTCTCTTTGCAGTCTTGCCCAATTTCACCAATATATATATATATATATATATATTTGTACATATACGAATTTATATAAATAAAAATATAAACATTGCGATTTTTCTTAATACACCAAAAAAAAATTGCTTGACGTTTAGCACTGCCAGCTCGTAATAATAATAATAATATAAGATGAATCCTAAAACTAAAACAAATGAACCAAGAGCAAGAACTTTTACCGGGTGTTGGGCTTGCAGATTTAAAAAAAGAAAATGTGATGAAACTAAACCTATCTGTTCTTTATGTGCAAAACATAACGATTTTTGCTCTTACGATGTCAGATTAATATGGCTAGACGATAATATGCACAGAACTCGTATTAATAATAATAACGTTGTCGAACTTATATCTAAGAAGAATAATTATACTTTAATGTCAAATAATGAGAAATCCATTAAAGTAAATAAAAAAATTTCAAAACAAGAATTTAAAAAAATTGTCAGTTTTAAAAATATATCTCCACCAACTAGTGACTCAGAAGAATTAGAATCATTAACAAATAATAAGAAAAGAAAAAGAAAAAGTTCAATAATAGATACGGAATTTGACAATAAATTTACAATTAGTGTTAGAAGATTAAAAATTTATAATAACGCTGTTAAATCAGTTTATGGTATCAGGGCAAATAAAAGAAATTTTGATCAAAAATTTATTGATTTGAAATTAAATAATTTCTTAAACGAAATTGAAGAACGTTTAATGATTATAACAAATTCAAAATCTAATGAAAAAATAAATATTAAAAAGGGACCATTCAATGTTTTCAATTTCCAAGAAGAAAAATTAATAAAGTCTAATTTCAATTATGAATCCTCTTCAAAATTACAACAAAAGCAACACCCATTAAACCGTTCCAATTCTCATTTACAATTAAATGAAAATTTTAACTTCCAACATTCATTCAAAAATTCATGTTTGCCTCACATACCAAGTTCACCATTATCAATAAATGATGATTTGAAAAACATAGATTATTCATTATTATTATCATCTGATAGTAAATATGATTCATTATACGCTGGGTCTTTATTTGAAGGGAAAATATACGGACTATTATGGTTATATTGTAAAGATAATATGATTTTAAATAGAGATGAGTATACCTCTTGGTTTATTAATCATATGAAAAAAACTTTAACAAGTGATAATTATCAATTATTAGAACAAATAATTGAAGATACAAATATTCAAAATATTGGTAAATTGATAAATTTTATTCAAATAATGAATCCAATAAATATTGATGTTCAAACTATTGCATTCACATTATTAGTAGTTATTCATGGTTTAAACAACTCTGATGATTTAGTTCAAGGTTTAAAAAAATGGTTTCTTAATGACGTTAAATTTTTATCTTTTACCATGTACCCATTAATTAATTATATTATAAGAAACTCAAATTCATGTGAGATGTTATATCATTGTAATTTATTATTAGATGGTGATATCAATTTAAATCATCCTTATCAAGATGAATTAACTTTTGAATTAAACGTTACTGTATCTGAAAAATTAGTTGAGAAATGGAAAGATAAAGTTATTGAACAACTTTGTTCAAGTCAAGATACTACTCACTCTTGTTGTCAATTAAGATATTGGGAAAGTCAATTTCGTTGTAATGAACAATTTTATAAAGATTTATATTTAGTTCAAGATTGAAATATATATATATAATATTCAATAATTTTGGTAATATTTAATGATTTCTTTATTTTCATTTGTAAACTTTAATTTATTAGCAATTATTTTTATTATTACTATTATTATATCATTATATTTTACTTTTTTGTTAGTGCTTTTTTTTTTTATAAATATGATATATATCTTTTCTGTTGTTGTTTTTTGTTTGATATAATTAACAAATTTTAAAAATCATTATACAAGTTATTTTTAACGGACGTTAGCGTTAACAATAGAAGCAACTTTAAAAGATTCACCCCTTTCATTAGTTAATTTTAAAGTTTTCTTGTTTTCTTCATCCTTAAAGATAACTTCTAAGTTTTCATTAGTTGAAAAGTGTGGTTGTAAAGCTTCCCAAATTTTCTTCTTTGGATTTAATTGTTTTAATGGTTCATCTTTACCGAAACCTTCAAAGAAGACTTTATCACCGGCTTTTGAATCCTTTGGTGGTTCAACAAATTCGACTTTTTCATCGGTAGAACCACATAAAACCATAGCGGTAGATTTAATACTTCTCATGTTAACAGGTTTTAAGTTACAAACAACGACAACGTAACGTTGTTGTAAAGCTTCTAATGGAAAATGTTTAACTAAACCTGAACAAACAGTTCTTGGACCTTCTTCATCGCCAACGTCGATGGTGGAAACGTATAAAGAATCAGCATTTGGATGTTTTTCAGCTTTTTGAATGAAACCGACACGGAAATCAATGACAGATGGTGGATGTTGTTCAGTTTCTTTAGCTTTTTGTTGATCATTTTGTTGATTGGCAGCTGCTGCCTTCTTAGCGGCTTTCTTAGCTTTAGCTTCTTCTCTTAATTTCTTTAAGGTTTCTTCATCAGGTTTACCTTTTTGCTTCTTTCCAGAACCAGATTCTGGAGCGGCAGTAGCAGCAGCAGCAGCAACTTTCTTTTCAGATTTATTATCCTTAGCATTGGCAGTCTTACCATCTGTCTTCTTTTTCTTTTCAATGATTTCTCTTGGTAAATCTAAATCATGGTTTAAAGTTAATTGATCGTTAGATGGAATGGATAATAAGTTTTGTAGATAATCAACCCATCTGAAGACATGTCTGTATTTAGTATAGACATCCTTAATATCCTTTGTACTGGAGACCAAGACTTTAGAAACAGGTAATACAGCTTCAAATAATTGAACATCGGTTTCAGTTGGTTTTAAAGTAGAAATTAAGAAAGTGTTATCTCTTAAAAATAAGTTAATTTGTTCTAAATTTTGTTCAATTTGACCAGTCTTTAAGACGGATTCCCATTGAGCCACATAAGCTAATTGTTCTTTAGATAAAGCTTGTGGGTTTTCAATAGATAAAGATTTGAATTTGGTTATTAAATCAGACATTTTGATCTTGTTTAATTTTAAAATAGTGTTAATGGTAGACAGTTTGGAAAAAACAGTTTAAATTGAATATTACTTGAGCTTAAGCTAAACTATATCCGTATTTATGCAAGTAAAGTTGAAAATTTATTCAAGACAAAAAGACGTAATGCCAATCAATATTACAATAACGATAACGCCAACCAACTTGGTGTTCTTGTCATTATGTCCTGACAGTTATCAACGAAATTGCAGCATGATCAATAATGAATGAAATGATTCTTTGCGGTTGAAAAATTTTTCGCCTACCGTTGCTGCCTTGTAAACCCACACACCGTGTAGAGACCATACAGAAATTGTGTATATAGAGTGATAAAAGCTGCTTAAGTACTTAGTTAGTGGCCATTGAAGTAGTTTATCGACAGCGTAGTGTTGGCCTAAAGAAGTGTTTGTTATTTGCTGGCTTTGCTTTTGTGTGTGTGTCTGTTTTTTGTTCTTGTTTACATTTGCACTGAAAATTTTATGTAATATTGAGATTTTTAAAGGTTGAAGTGAAGAGAAGAGAAGGAAATTAACGCAGAGATACTTGAAAAGATGAACGTCTACAACGGTTTTAGCCAGCTTTATTGTAAAGATAGACACTGTTATTGTTATATATTGAAATTAGTAGCACATGCAAACACTAGAGTTATAAGGTGTGGGAGGTAAAAATGAAGGAATCAAATCAGATTCAGGACGGAAACACAAGTGTGTCACCGACAAGCCTGTCTCAAAGTAACATCCCAAGAGTGGCGAGCCATCCTAGAATAAGTCAAAGAATGGCAAGCGCTCCTCAAAGATCCAAAAGTTTAACTAGATTAAAGGAAAAGGGATCAAAAATTAAAAAGAGACGGAAAAATACCACAGTAGCATGTGTTAATTGTTCAAAATGGCACGTCTCGTGTGATAGTGGTAGACCTTGTCGAAGGTGTGTCAATAAAGGACTGGCTGAAACTTGTGTGGATGCTCCAAGGAAAAAAGCAAAATATTTACAAGGTATACCGAATGAAGTGCTACCCAAACCACTTCAAGATAGATTTTCAATTCCCAATAAAGAAAATGACACTGCAAGTAATCCAGGAAATGGTTTCATGCCAACTTCATTACCAGTACCTTCATATAGATTGCATACTAATAATAATAATAATAATGATAATAATGGTAATCTTTTTATGAGCACACAGTTTCAAAATTTTCCACAAATGATCCCAAAACAAAAATATATTCCTCATAATGATAATGTAGAATTTTCAACGTCTCCGAATTTATTGAATAGAAGTAAATTTTATAATAATGTAAATATAAATAATGGATCAGAAAATCGAAAATTTATTAATTTACCTTCCCCGGACGCAAACTATTTAAAACAATCTGAAAGATTTATAAATCAAACATCCATTACCTCGCCGACATCCTCAGTTAATAGCCCTGGCAAAATTGAATATTCAATCAATGGATATGTTAGTAATGGAAATGCCCTTAGAAATTCAACATCACCACCATCAATTTCTGATCTTAATAATTTAAATCATTCAAATGTTTCAATACAATCATATCCATCATCATTTCAAAATGTTTATTCTATCCTTTTGGGTCCAAATTCTCAAGAGATTCTTAATTCTCAAGCTAATTTGTTGAAGAATTTTTTTCCTTTAGTTCCTGTGGAAAGAGGTGGTAACAAATCATTAGATTTTAAAAGGTTATTACCACAAGACCCTGCATTGAAAGGGTCTGATTTACAAAAAAATACAAAGATTAATCAATATTATATTAATAGTCAAAGTGTTACATTTCCTGAAATTCAAGATGATTATAAAGATATTGTTAAAAACCATCGTGTTTCATTTGCGTTAGAATGCACATCACCTGAAGTTACCCATATTAAATGCAATTCCGATTGGACTCATTCATTAAGGTACAATACTCCGATTGAGATATATACAAATATTAATGTACCATTTTCTCATACACCCGGATTTCATTATCTTTTAATGTATTTAAAAAGCAGATTTTCACAAGAAGATATGGTTAAGATGTGTAGATGTATGGCGGAATTTAGACCAATATTTATTGCATGTTCGGTTACTTTAACGGAAGAAGATATGATCTTTATGGAACAAGTTTATCAAAGAACTTTATTAGAATATGCGAAATTTATTGAACAAATTGGTACGCCGACATGTGTTTGGAGGCGTAATGGACAAATTTCATACGTTAATGAAGAATTTGAAATATTAACAGGATGGAAAAGAGAAGAACTATTAAATAAGATGACGTTTATTGTTGAAATTTTAGATGATGATAGCGTTAGAGATTATTTTAAAACGTTTTCAAGTATTGCATATAAAGATTTTAAAGGTTGTGAAAGAATGAAAACTTGCAGAATATTGACGCCAATAAAGGGACAAGCTATTAATTGTTGTTGTTTATGGACTTTAAAGAGAGATATTTCTGGATTACCTTTAATGATATTAGGTAATTTCATGCCTATTTTAATGAATTAAAAAAGTATTGTACTATGAAGTTTTCTGCCTTTTTTTTTTTTTTTTTTTTTCAAGTTTTTGCGATATTATCAGATATATATATATATGTATTTAAGTGATTTATGATGCATTTTCTTTTTATTTTTATTATTGAAGTACACTAGCAAAGAGTGTGTGAGTAAAAAATACCTTTGTTTTCCGGGTGTCAACGGCAATTAAGACTTTTACAGCACCCTTTTCAAAAATATAATGTGAAGATGTACATATGAAAGATTCTAAAAGATTATCCATTTGTGTGTTTGATTTTTCTTTTTGCTTTCTTTCAAGTCCTCCTGTTTGGAAAAAAGAGAAATCGATGAGGTGTATTTTTGAGGTGAAGAACATAACGCAAACCAGGTGAAATGAAAGTTGTGAAGTCAAGAAATGGAGAGATGTTAAATACTGAATTTTGTTGATAATCACACCATTTGGGAAACCAGGGCCTTTTCCCACCCAGAGAACAAAGGAGTACGACCTAATAATATATACGTTCGGTATTTCATTTATGACGTTTTTTCAGCACAGATTGTAAAGGAATTTTTGCTGAACAATATTGGTACCACGTTGTTCTTGCGTTTCCATGCCTACCCTACCCACACCGGTGCACACACGTTGTCTGTTGCACTAAAAACAACAGCAAATGAAACAGAAACCTTTCAAAACAGCAAGCAACACTTTATCGTCATGAGGAAACTGCAGCGCTCTGCTGTGCAAAACGGAACAGCAGGAATCGCAATACAATACAATTCTTTCTGATATACGATGGTTGAACCTCCGTGCACCGCCCGCGTTCAAAATCGCGAATTTTTCATCAACAGTTTTTCCTTTCAACCAAAAATTAATTATCCGGTCCTGCGCATGTTTGCCGCAGCATGATTTTTAAACTTTCTGGAAAAACCATCAACAAAACAAAGTTTGAAAGGCAAAAATAAAAGAAAAAAAAAGAAAAAAAAAGAAAACGCCGTAAAGGAACAAAAGAAGCAGCAACGTGAAATTTTAGTAACCTCGATCCAGAAACAAAACAGTGCATCGCTAATTGGAAAATAAAACTCTATCAAACTCACTTACCTTATTTCGCTAGGTCGTTTGCGCCAACTTAATTGATTGTTCGTTACACTTCGTTTTGACATTGTTAGATGACAAGCTACTTTGTATATATTATCGCCACCTTTCAACTCATTAACTATACTCTCGTACCTATTCCATTTCTTCTACCCATAATATCCCAATCTTATTTTGCAAACTATCTTTATTCAACATAATATTAACAAATTAAAGTCATAATAATAAAACTAATACATATATATACATATATATATATATATATTACATTCCCCATATTATATTTTTACCAGTTTAAATATTCTTTATTTTTTTTTTTGCATTTGTTTCTTTTTTTATTGCATAATCATTTTTTCTGATAGAATAATTTAGTTACTTCTAATAATATTCCCTTTTTTTTTTCTAATATCACACTTATAATATATCATTTGTGTTATTTCATATATATACAAATAATCCATAAATTCCTTTTTAATATATTTATAATCACATTAAAAATTATAAAAAAAAAAAAGGAAGAAAAGAGAA
>JAJLYD010000187.1:52131-84329 GCA_030571615.1 Jamesozyma hellenica | reverse complement strand
CCATTTAAAGGAAAATTACCAAATCAATTTATTCCAAACCCAACGAAACATACTTACAACCAAAATTCTATAAGATTTAATAGTTCTATTAATATGGACCAACATCAACAATTTACTGAAAATTCTTTTCCACATGCAATTACACCACAAATGACCAATAATAATAATAATAATAATATGCATTTATCTAATGTTCCCATTAATAATAACGATTTCAACATTTTAAATAATAATATTGATTTTAATCAACAACAAAATATAAATGTAAACTATCAAATAAATAATCATCATTATACACAAATCAACAATATGCAAGTGAATAACATGACAAAAAGTAATAATAATAACAATAACAATAATTATTATAAAAACAAATCTCAATATTCTAATAACAACAATAGTAATAGAAATAATCAAAAACAATTTAATAATTTCAATAAAATTAATCATCATTCAAATAATTCGAAACATAATTCAATTAATCCAGATTCTCCATGGTTTCAAAAAGTTTGCTCATTTGAAGATTGCGTATCTCAAACGTTATATATGTCACAAACTCCAAGACGTAAAAATATTAAACATCGTTCAGAACATCCAAATTCAAATGCTAATCCATTATTTTGGGATTCAATTGGTAGAGCAATGGGTTTATATCATGACTTATTAAATACTCCTGAATTAAATTCTGATAGAGTTTCAAAATTAGTTCATTTATTACATAATGGGTTAAGAGCAAATAGAAATCAATTAACAAGAATGAATAAAAAACCTGATTACGATTCTCAATCTTTTCATAAAGAAATGACTAATTATTTATGTAAATCATTAAGAGAAATTTCTGAAGATACTTTAAATACAAAAGTTGAATTAAATGAATACGGTGCAATGCATTTAATAACAGCTTTCAAAGAATTATTATTATTCGAAGAAGCTGTTCAAATTTGGAAAAATGCAATTAACGGCTCAAATAATTATACTTCAACAATTTTTTTAAATCCAAGAGTAGTTGGTGTCATTTTACCAATTTTATATGATAATGGTGTTTCATACCCTGAAATTCAATCTTTATATGAAAAATCTTCTTCAATGATTAATTATTTTCATCCAAATTTATCAGTCGGTATGATTAGAGCGTCATTATCAGCAAATGAAAATGAAATGGCTTTAAAATTATTTCAACAATTATGTCAAGAATCAACTGAAATGAAATATGGTTATTTAATTGAAACTCATCTTTCTTTCATTGGAGAATGTAAAGACTTAAATGTCGCTCAAACGTTTTTCGATAAGGCATTAAATGATGAAATGCCATATAAGATTGATTTACAAGTTTCTTACGTTAAATCTTTTTTAAGAAATATTTGGAATCAAACTCGTGATTTTAATCGTATTTATGAAATTTGGTATAAATCTTCATTACATTATGGTAAGAATGTTAATCATGGTATTTCATCATCTTTAAATGATACTTTTTTTGATATCTTTTTTGAAAATTTTGCGAAAAATAAAGATCAAGGTTTTATCACTTTACAAAATTTAATTGATACTTATAATAATATCAAAAATATTGATGAACCTTTTTTCAATATTATTTTAGCAAAATGTACCATTTGGCATGATAGAAAAATTTTGGAATATATAGATCATAGTTATGAAGTTTTTAATATTCCAAAAACAATTGTAGCTTACAGAATTCTATTAAAATCAATGGGTTCCGTTGACGATACAGATAATGAAGAAATTTTACAAAGATGGGTCGATTTAATTTGTAAATCAGATAAAATTGGTCAAAGATTTATTGCGAATGCAGATTGGGCAGCCTTGAGAGATGCTACAGTTACATGGACACAATCTCATAGAGATAATAGTAAACCTTTGACACAAACTTCATTAATGGATTCTACCACTACAACAGTTGCTCCAACTCCATCTGTTACACCAATTTCAGATAAAAAAATGAATAGTGTTAGTATTCCAGATATGGATTTTTTTTCACATCCAGCATTTTCTGCTCTAAATGCTTCAGGTGCATTTGATGAATTTTCCGTTGAAAATAATAATAATAATAATAATGATTCCTCAACAAGAGTTCCTTCACCTCCTACCACTGTTTCGTCAAGTCCTTCAAAATCAATTATTCAACCATTAAAAAATGTTAATAGTATTGTAGCTTCTGCATTAGATGATGAAAATTCAATTATAGACGGCAGAATGATATTATATTTAAAGATCGTCAAACGTTTTTCTCCATATTGTCGTGATTCTAGACAATTAACTAGATTGACAACAGGTACAGCTGTTAAGTATTCAGTATTACAAGAAGTTTTGAATCAATTCCAGACTTTGGATGTTTCTGGTATTCCTATTCCAGAATTAAATAACTTGAAACCAAATTGTGTCTAAGTAATGGAAATTTACCCCCTTCCTCCTCTCCACACCACTGTTTTTTTTTCAAAAATTAATTTACAAGATTTCTTTGTATGAGGAAAATATATTTTCACGATTTTTCAGGATTGTTTTATAGACATTAGTATGGTTGATCATATGTTTTAAAAAAATTTTCAAACATTATCTATTTCTTTATGAATAGAAATACATTTACATATATACATATATACTTTTTTTTAATAAAATAATTTAATATTCAATATCAAATCGCGAAAAAAAAAAAAAAAAACACAATAAAAAACATATATTAGCTTATACTTATTAATCTATCAAATTTATTCAATACTTGTTTTTCTTAATAGTTTGGTATTCTATTTTCTTAATCCCTTCTTTAACTTTTCCATCTAAAATGTCAATGCTTAATCTAACATCTTTTTCTTCTTGGCCTTCAATTAAAAGATAAAGTTTTGGTTCATCATTTTCTTTCACGGGAGATTTGCCCTCAGGGTAATATACACCTTTATTGGTAACACTGCAACCAGTTTCTTGTTTTACAGACATTAAGGTCGTATTTTTTGTGGCTTCCCATCTGACAACTTGTGGTAGATCATTTACATAAACATGTGCACTATATGTGATCGTACCGTCAGGATTAACTTCCTTCAAAAACTTATATTCTAACTTTGGAATATTTATATCATCTTGTTCGTTTGTCTCATTTTCTGCATCATTAAGCTTGCTTGAAATTTTATTATCACCATTTTTATTCTCAAATTGTTTTCTTTCTTTATGTTTTTTTTCCTCTCTTTTTATGTTCAAGTTATCCAAACCTTTACCACCAAATCCACTAGACAATTTGAACTTACCACTTTGAAAACCTTTTTCAAATTCAGTACTCATATCTTTCAAAGAGGCCACTTGTGATGGTTCATGATCCAAAAGTTCATTTTCACGAATAGCTTTATTCAATATGTAAGCAGCCGCCAATTCATCCTTTTCTAATAGTGTAATAGCCTCACCATGATGATTACCACGAGCAGTTCTCCCGGTTGTATGAACATACTGTGCAAAGGTTTTAATAGCGTTATATATTATAACCAAAGAAACTTCAGGAACATTCAACCCTCTTGAAAGTATTTCGGTACACAAAAGTATACTGTTTTTACTGTTTTTAAATTTATCTAAACTCATTATTCTTTCTTGCGTTGGTTTACCTGCATGTATAGTAAATAAATCAAAACCAAATTGTCTTAATTCCTTATCTAAAAAATCACAAATTTGTTGACTAGCAACAAAAATTATAATTTTTTCATCTATTTCTCGTTCAGTTTCTTCGTTATTCGTTGTAGCCAATAAATTACCAACCTTTTCTTTTTCTTTATTCAACAGTGATAAAAGTTGATGAAACTTTTGAGTTCCATTTTCGACAACTTTAAATCTTTGCTTCACATTTTCGTTAACCATACTTTTAGAATTAATTGTGATACTTAAAGGATTTTTAAGTACTTTCATAGCAAAATTACGTAATTTTGTTGGGAACGTGGCACTAAACAATACACATTGTTTATCTGGTCTTATAGCTTTGATTATTTGAGTAATTTGAGGTTCAAATCCCATATCAAATAATCTATCTGCTTCATCCATCACTACAAATGTAATTCTTTTTGTATTAATTAATTTACCGCCATTCAAAGTAAGTAAATCAATAAATCTACCTGGAGTTGCCACTACAACCTTCACGCCCCTCTTCAGATCATTAATCTGTTTCTTCAGTTCGGATCCACCTGTGCAACAAATGCAACTCATAGATTTATCATCTGCAACAAACTTTTCAGCTTCTTCATAAATTTGGAGGGCTAGCTCTCTAGTAGGTGCTAAAATTAAACCCAAAGGACCAGTCTCGTCTGTTTTTAAGTCTCTTTGAGCTTTCACTTGCCTTAATAGTGGCAAAAGATAAGATATAGTCTTCCCAGAACCTGTTTTCGAAATACCTATAACATCTCTCCCTTGCATAATAGCTGGTAAAGCTTGCGATTGAATTGGTGTAAGTCGTTTAAAATTTAATACTTTAGTTATTAAATTCATGGTATGTGTATTAAGACCCAATTGAGACCATCGTAAAACAGGATTGGGGCAATTTTCACCTTTTATTTTTATATTATCTAAATTTAAACGGATTTCTTCAACATTTTCTGAAGACATTTTGTAAATTTCTTCAGACTCTTGATAAAAATTTTTTTGAAAAGGCTCCAAATCTTCCGGATTGTAATTTACCTCGAGTACCTTCTTAAGAGCCTTCATTTTGGCAATACGTTTAAAACGGGCAGAGTTCTGAGACTCCTTTCCTTCGTCATCGTTTTTCATTAAAAATTCTGGATCAGAGTCTCCATCCATTATCTCACCAGCGGTTAGGCCATCATATCTCTCTCCTTCGCTTTTATCTAAATTATTCATAAGTTCATCAAGGGGGTCAATATCGTCTGCTATTGGCATTTTTGTTTTTATTTTCTTCTCATCGATTTCTTCGAAACTAGGTTTATACATTAGGACTGACGGGGTTGTTTCTTCATCCTCGCTTTCATCAAAAGAAACTTTATTTAAAGCCTTTTTGGACTTACTTTTAAAACCTTTTTGAAATTTTCTATTTGGTTTGTTTTCTATTTCATTATTCTCTTCTCTCAACCTCTTTTTCTCTTTCCATTTTTGAAGTTTCCTTTGTCTCTCGTTTAGCTTGTCATTTTCAGAGTCTTCATTTTTATTTGTGTTAGTAATATGGTCAGATTTATTTTGGATCACAGAAGGTTTTTCTTGCTGGGCCCCATTGTTATTATGGCTGGCAGGGCCAAGGCCTGCTTTCTTCTGTTTCCATTTGGACAACTTTTCTCTTCTTGCTTTCAAAAGTTCTTCCTTCTTTTTAGTATCGTCTGAACTTACAGTTTCCATTTCGAAATATCTTTAGAATGCTCTTCTTTTTCAATTCAAGACTTAACTCTTTATTATTTTTCTTTTTTATTAAGATAAAATATATACATTTGAAATTTTTTAATCAGAGAAATTTCGGAAATCTTTAATCTCGTATTAATTAATAAAAAATAAGCCAAATAAAAAAAATACATTAATTAGAATAATGAAATTAAAAACAACAGGTATAAAAAAAAGTCAATCCTTAGTATAATATATTGTCTTGTTTTTTTTTGAAAAACCCCAACTTTTACAAGAATGGCTTTGAAACCGGAAAAGCCAGCATGGATGTCTCAAGAAGACTATGATAGACAATATGGTTCAGTCCAAGAACCTGCTCCGGTAGAGCCTGTGGCTGAACCAACAAACATTGTACCTGTCATTGAATCACAACCGGAAGATGGAGGCAATGCAAAAACGAATGTGAGAGTTCAAAAGAGAAGACATGAAAGATATGATCAGGAAGAAAGAAGAAGAAAACAAGAGATACAAAAGTTACGAGATGAACAATTTAAAAAGCATGAAATTGAAATGACGGCAAACAGAACAATTAATGTTGATCAGATTGTTAGAGAACATTACAACGAAAGAACTTTTATTGCTAATAAATCAAGAAGAAATTTGTCTCCAATTATTAAGCTTCGTAATTTTAATAATGCCATCAAGTATATGTTAATTGACAAGTATACTCGTAAAGGTGACGTTGTTTTAGAATTAGGTTGTGGTAAAGGTGGTGATTTAAGAAAATACGGTAATGCTGGGGTTTCACAGTTTATTGGTATTGATATTTCTAATGCTTCGATTCAAGAAGCTCATAAACGATATAGGACCATGAGGAATCTAGATTATCAAGTCATTCTGATTACTGGTGATTGTTTTGGTGAATCGCTTGGTGTTGCTGTTGAACCGTTTCCTGAATGTAGATTTCCATGCGATGTAGTATCTACCCAATTCTGTCTGCATTATGCATTTGAAACGGAAGTTAAGGCTAGAAGGGCACTATTGAATGTTTCCAAATCTTTGAAAATTGGTGGTTATTTTTTTGGAACAATCCCTGATTCAGAATTTATTCGTTACAAACTAAACAAGTTTGGTAAAGATGTGGAAAAGCCGTCATGGGGGAACTCGATATATAAAGTAAATTTTGAAAATAATGAATACCAAAAAAACGGCAACGAATTTCCTTCCCCATACGGTCAAATGTACACTTTCTGGTTAGAAGATGCAATTGACAATGTTCCAGAGTATGTTGTGCCATTTGAAACTTTAAGGAGTCTAGCTGATGAGTATGGTATGGAGTTAGAAATGCAAATGCCATTTAATCAATTTTTTGTGCAAGAGATTCCTCATTGGATCAATAAATTTTCTCCGAGAATGAGAGAGGGCCTGCAAAGAAAGGACGGGAAATTTGGTGTGGAAGGTGATGAAAAGGAGGCTGCATCTTACTTTTATACAATGTTTGCATTTCGTAAAGTAAGAGATGTTCTAGATCATTGAAGTAACGTTGATGTGGTTATGAATTACCAAAAGTGTACATTTTTATGCGAAGAATTAATGCAAGCTTTTCTTGGATGAAAAAAAGCAGTGCAACAATGTTTATATGATTTTTTATAAGTTTATAAGGATATATATTAAATTATATTAAATTATAATGCGGTTGTGACTGTCATAGTTTGTGAATTGATTAAAAAAGTTGGCGGTAATCCTCTTAACCACAAATCCAAACCCTTTACATATTCTAAACTTGCATCCGCATCTTTATGAGTACCCAATGGCGCTATTGGTAAAGTAGAAAATATGAGGCTCGAGTTTTTAGAAAGTTGGGTCATCATATCATTTAGAATTAAATGTTGAGCACGACTTGGTAAATCGCTGAATCCTAATTTCTGCATGGCCTCAACTAAACTACTTTCAGAACAACATGGAGATAATTCAGGTAAAATAGCTCTTCCATACACACTGGTTCTTGGAGAACTATTGTCATCATCTTCATTTATTGGAACAATTGTCGGTTTGTCACCTGACCCATCTTCTAGGATTTTAGTATTTGGTAAAGCTTTTGATGAGAATACTGGCTTAAAGTTTTGTGTTGAAGCGCTCTTATGGAATTTATTCAGTTTAGAGGCTACCTTTTTTATATGCAAATGGTCCAACTCGCGGGTTACCTGTTGTATAGATAGATGGGAGGCATTCAAAGAAGCAGAATCAGTTTCAGTATCCGATTCGTCACTTAATGAGGGAGTTTGAGGAAGGTCCCTTGGCATACTTGAACTTAGTTTAAAAGAAACTCCAAGCTTTTGTAATTTTGCCGTATTGAGTTTTTTTATTTTCAAAGGAGCATTTATTTTTCTTTTTCCTAAATCAGAAGTTACTGTAGAAAATCTACGTCTTGGGACTAACGTTTTCCTTGCATCAACAAGATCTTTCCACCAGTCACTATCCTTCAATACCGAGTCAACATAATCAAACATAATTGGGTCCCCCTTGACAATAGTGTTATACACTCTGAATCTGTCCAAGCAAACGACTAGAATAGTTGCTTCTATTCTTAAAATTTGTAGAAGTTTTTTCATTCTTTCAATTTCAGAAGATCTTTCTACTTCACTTTCGACAAAAAGAATGACTCGTAGTTCATGGGTATCTCCCCATTCTGGAACTGTGACCAAAATTGCGGCAAGTTGTAATATTAGTGTATAAGTGTCAAAGTTAGAAGTAGTCATAGATGGGGAGCCGTCATTTCCATTAACTGTAGCAGACATTTGAATTGGATATAAGTCAATAACTTTCTTTTTTTTTAATTTTTCTTTTTTTACTGGTAAATTAAGTTCCTTAAATCCATGAGCAACCGCGATATTTGATTGCATTAAACATAAATCCTCAATTATTTCTACCCATTGACAAATTTTAACTTTTTCCTCATTTTTACAATCATCAGTAGGTAAAGGAATATAATCAGAAGGAATATCTAAACAAATAGACTCATATTTTGGATCCCTTGATGCAACAAGTTGACTACTACTATGTTTATTTGAAGAAGAGCTTTTTTTCATATAAGAATCTAAGTCAAAAAATCCAACAACTGATATATTTGGTTTCATACCACCTAATCCAGATCCCAAAAAAACATTTCTTATACCCCATAGCAATGTCGGACCAGTTCCTACTTGAACAAAAGCCTTAATTTTAGTCAAATCTCTAATTTTTTCCCATGCATTTTTTTGTTTCTTCAATTCTACATATTGGTTTTGAAAACTATTTGTGACCGTAACATGCCCTAAAATGTATAACCCACCTTTTTTCAAATTGTTACAAAACTTGATTAGATTCCAACTTGTTCTTGGATTATCTACGAACAATAAAATCTGTGGTCTCCAATACTTAATGTTATCCTGACGCAATCTCAACAAATATTTTCTAACTTGGTGGTAAATCAAACTTTGAGAAACATCACCCCATGGTTTAGGAGGACAGCAATAATGAATAATTAAAAAAATAATTCCCATTCCAAGCATTAAAACCGAAGCAATTACACCATCGACAATGAACATTGCAATGACAGAACAAAATGAACCAAAAAATGCAGTGTAACGATCAAAATAATTGAAGGATGGTCTAAAGTTGGGAGCCGCGGCTATTTCTAACAAAAAACAGGCTAGGTTCATCACCATAAAAGTCATTAAAAATGTCATCGTAACAAATGAAGCTATTTGATTAACATCAGAAAAGAGACATAACTGTGTCAATAGCCAGGTAAAAACTAAGGAATATAATGGCTTTTTAAAAAATAGTGCCAAGCCTGGTAAAATTGAATCCTTAGCAATGGCTTCTAAAACATAGGCAGCACCAACCATACCAACAATGATTGAAAATAATGACGTAGAAAGTTCACCCAAAAATATAATCCATTGTGCCGAACTTACAGACTGAATAATTTGAACTTCAGCATGTAATGTTTTTCTAGGAATAGAACATCCCATTGAAATCACAACTAAAGTATAGCAGATAAAAGTAAATAATAACCCCCATAATGTACCCTTAGGGATAGATTTGGAAGGTTTACGTAACTCACTTGACATACCTGCGCCAGCAAATATACCGGCAGTTGCCGGAAAGAAGACTCCAAACAAATTATTAAATGTTTCTTTTGATTTTAACAGAGATCCAGCTGCACCTTTTGTAAACTTTGGATAAAGGTTGTTGTAAAATGTTTTCCACGAAGGTCCAGTATAAATTATGTTATCTGTTACAAAAGAGGGTTCAAATAAAACGGATAAAGGAATGGAAATGATGGAGATAACTAAAACAAAGAATAATATATTACCAGCCTTGGAAACCATTTGTGAACCAACCAGTGCGATACCAAAGCAAATTAGTAAAATAATTGTTGCATACGCAAACACATACCAATGACCTCTTGGTAAAAATGCAAATAAAGCAGCTGATTGTTCACCTTTTATATTTTCTCCAAAATTGTATAATAATGGTTCTACGATACCTATGGCATTCATACCACTATTGAATACCTGACCTAAAAAAAATACGAGCCCTATAGAACCACCAAATTCTGGACCTAAACATCTTGAAATCATGTAATAAGCACCTCCGCCTCTAACTGTACCATTTGTAGATATTGCAGATATACTTAAAGTTGTCAATAAATTTATTAGATAACTTAATAAAAGTAGGCCAATTGTACATATGACCCCTAATTGACCCAGAATAAACCCGAATCTCAAAAACATTAATATGGATAAGACATTTAATGCCGTAGGTACAAATACGCCATCGTAAGTACCTAATTTATTCTTATTTGGATTTTTCGGGTCATATTTGGATGATATCTTTTGTCCAGTAGGTGTTGCTTCGTAACTAAAATAAGTTCCACTTTGCCTTCTTGAGGACAGGAGTGACGATGATTCATTATGAACGTCGGAAGGTCTATGAGACCCTGGAATATCAAAGAATTTACTTCCCATAAAAGTTATTTATGCTTTAGTTAAAATTAAATTGTGGGTTTTCCCATTAATCAAGATTTTTGAATAAATGAATGTTTATTCAAAATGTTTTAACCTTTAATAAACCCTGTTTACGTCTGATTTCTCTTATCTTTTTAAATTTTTCTTTCCGGAATCATTAGAACAAAAGGTGCCGTTCTTGATAAAATACAACAAATGCAACGCCAAAGTTTTCTAATGTACAATTATGTGTATTTGTTACATATAAAGCTATATATATTATTATAGTTATTGAATATACGCATATGTGTATAATTTTGTTGATGTGGTTTCGCTATTGACAAATGAAGGTGCTCTTTATTTTTTTATTTTCTTAGCTCTCTTGTCCAATTCGTTCCAAAGATCCTCAGCATCTTCTTCAGTTTCTTCAAGAACTCTCTTCTTTTTCTCTATTGCCAATTTCTCTTTCTTGCTTATGGCTTGTGGAATAATTATTTCTTCATCGTCAAGCATGGTTACAAAATTGACTTTTCCTCCAACATAAACTTTGGCTAGTAATTTTGTAGATTCAACATCAAAAACACGTAAATATCTATCTAAACCACCTTGTAACAAGTATTTGTTGTCAACTACTTTAACAAAAGTTGAAGAACCAACTACATCAGCCCTACCGAATTTTCCTAGCAAACGTACTTTTTCATTAAGCTTCAAAATATCTTTTTTCAAATCAGCAGTTATAAATTGGAAATTTTTAACATTTTCAGATTTTAAATTGCCGCAATCAGTAACATCACCTAAAA
Organism: Jamesozyma hellenica; assembly: GCA_030571615.1. Taxonomy (NCBI): domain Eukaryota; kingdom Fungi; phylum Ascomycota; class Saccharomycetes; order Saccharomycetales; family Saccharomycetaceae; genus Jamesozyma; species Jamesozyma hellenica. Next base: position 73,225 of record JAJLYD010000187.1, on the reverse strand, counting down.
ATTCTAAATGTTGTAATGGTTCTCTATCTTTTAAGATATCTAAATATTGTAAGGGTTTGCGGCCATGTTGTGTTCTATATAAACCTAAATGAGACCAATGAGTCACAGCAACAAATTGATAATTTAATTTTGTTGAGTCAGTTGGATTTGCTTCACAGTTTAAAAATCTTAAACTTGTTGGCCATACGGGAACTCTCATATCTAATCTATCATTAGATACATTTTTAGCTTCCCAGATTTTTTCAATTTTATTGCAATCGGATGATAATTCCATAAGTTTAATTAAATTTTCTTCACCACCTACAGCAAATGTAATGTTTTTAGTCTTTGTGTTATCATAAAGTTGGGCGAAGTCCAACGGGGCCTTAACTTCATGTGTCTGTAATTTTATTAAATTATTATTTTTAATCTCGATTATATGAATTAAACCAGACTTTGTTGCTAAGAAATATTTAGATTCTGAAGATGGTAATTTATAAAGATTTACGAAAGTATCGTAAATTTTAGTTCTTTTTGTAGATTTTTTAAAAATTGGCTCTAATTTTGAATTATCTAACAAACCATCAAGAGAAGAGATGATTTCAAATTCTGTAATATTATATTCTGGTTTAGGAACTACTGGATCTTTATTTTCAGTTTTTTCATCATTGGTTTCTTCTTCATTTGAAGAATTGATTGGAACTTTAGTAGTCTTTACTAATTCTAAAACACCATTAATTCTCGCAAATAGTAATTTATCCTCTGATAGTTTCAATATTTGACAAACAGCACTACCTGAACCTTGAACTAAATGTTTCTTTGAATGAAATGGCTGTAAAGCAGTCTGAATAGAGGTATCCGTTCCTTTATTACAGACAACTTCCTTGATTGATCCGTTACCCATACAACTAACCAAAAATCTCATTGATGTTCCTGTTATGTTAGTTTATAGTTGCAAAAAAAAAAAAAATTCCGCTTTCTTAAGTTTATTTTTATTGATATTTGCAAGCAATCTTTAATAAATTCAGCTCATCTTCTGCTGAAGCTCATCGAAATATTTTTATTTTATTTTTTTTGGTTTACAATGCTATTGAAAAATTTTCAAGTTACCCGAAATAGTCAATTCAAAACTTATAAAACTTCTGAACGTTAAAATAAATATTTTGAACAAAAATTTGGCATTGTGAATAAAACATTTAAAGGTTTTCATACATAATGGAATTTCAAATAGGCATATTAGTATAATTGGGGAGTTGGACTTTTTCTGGGGGGTGGGGGTTTCAATGAAAATCTTTTATTTTACTTGAAAAAAAAAAAATTATCGATACGATATTTAATCTCTAAATTTCTCTTCTTAACAACATTTTCAAATGTTTTAATGGCATTGCCATTGTGGTATTATATGTGTTTGAGATGTTCTTGTTTCTTGTCGTCAATCTTGCTGTTTTGGAGAAATTTGCTGCTTGTTTGAAAAACAATAAAAAGGATGTTTGTAAATCTGTAAATAAATGGAAAAGTAATATAAAAAAGAAGGTAAAAAAAGAAAATAATTAGCTTTAATATATATATATATTTAATGACTGATAAAGGCTTAGATGAAAATCTTGTACCTCAAGAAAATTCTGAAAGTGAGGATTCTTATAATGAATCCGAAGATGAAGATTTTGATCCAACCAAAGTAGAAAATAATGAGGATGAGGATGACAAGGGAAGGGGAAAGGATTTGAGTGAGTTAGATGAAGATGATGGAGAATATGCAGAGGATGAAGATAGTGACTCTACAGAAAGGCCAAATTTAGATTATTCAAAGATAGAGAGTGAAACTGGTGGATTAATCAAGACTAGAAAGGCAAGATTATTAGAGAACGAAATTAATGGAAAACGTAAATATGAAATTTTAAAAGAATCAAACGTCTCTGAAAAGATTAACAATTTTTGGGAAGATATGAAAAATGAAAGTATAAAGAGATTATCACGTAATTTAGGAACTAATACATCGATTGTATCGAATGAAATTTTAAGCAATAATAATGAAAATGATAAAATGGAAGAAGAAAAAATTTTAATTGAAAGATCATATAAGTTTGCTGGTGAGACTATCCATGAAAAGAAATGGGTCTTGAAATTGAGTGCAGAAGGACAAGAACATCTAAAGAATTTAAGGTTCCAAACACTGAAAAAATCTAAGGATGATGATATAAAACCTATACAAAATAATGATTCAATACAAAATGAAACAGATTCGATGGGAAAAAATAACCTACGAAGACCTTTAAAAAGACCACCTATCTTAGAGCAAATCATTGCAGGTTCTTTAAGGCCTAAGTTAACAACGTTAGAAAAATCAAAATTAGATTGGGTTAATTATGTTGATAAAGAAGGCATTACAGATGAATTACAATTGCATAATAAAGATGGTTATTTGGCCAAACAAGATTTCTTAGATCGTGTGGAATCTAAAAAAGATGAACATTACAAAGCATTTAGACAAAAACAACTAACTTTACAGTTTCAAGAACAAAATCGTTAATAAATAACTTGGTAAAAAAATTATATATATATATATAAATATTTTAATGAAAATGTTTGTTTCTTTTGTTTTCAACTATAATCTCGCTAAATGATGCCGTTTACTGCAAACTTTTTTTTTTGGCATCGGTGAAAACTTCCGTATTTGTTGTGTCGTTGAAAATGATTTGAGTTTCTAAATTTTTTTTTTTTTTTTCTTTTTTCCATCGCCATCGGGAAATTGAAGTATTTAAACACAACGTTTTGTCACTTTTTCAATTACATGTTTCAAACTATCCACTTTTTTCTTTCCTATTTTATTTTTCTTAACTCTATTTTTTTTTTTTGTTGTTTTTAAAAACCCCAAGAATCTCTTTGCCTTTGGCTTAGATCAAGTGTAGTATCTGTTCTTTTCAGTGTAACAACTGAAATGACCTCAATAGAGGCTCATTACCTTTTTTATGTTACAAACACTATTTTTGGAAAATTAACGAAGTAAGGATTTATTCTTATTTTGTTAAAAAATTTGTTGTTTCATTTTGTATAGCATTTTTTATACGAAGAAATGACAAGAATGATGAGTGATTATAGTGATATACTTATTTTCTGCATACGATTCTTTGAATTTTGTGTGGGATGGTTAAATTTTTTAATTTGAGTTTAAAGTTTATCTTTAGAGAAATCTAAATATGGGTTATTGTTAAGAATATTATACGTTATTTTTATGGTTTTGTCGTTTTATTTTTAATGAAATTTGTTTTACTTTAGGAGGCTTACGATAGAAGTGTTTAAAATTTTTAATTTAGATTAATTATTTCAAATTTGATTAAATATATTTTTATTGCCTGATTTTTGGTTTGTCTTTCTAGTAAAGAATGTAATAAGGCAAGCTTGCTTACCTCCCATTAATCAATACAGGAAGTAGATATATTTAAAAGAAAATTTGAATTTTTTTTTGAGATTAATTATTTTGGTATTTTTAAAGTTTGTTTCTGTTTGACGGTATTATAAATGATTTAAAAATGAATGACTAGAATTATCGAAATAACCTTTTTATCATTTTTTTTTATTTGATAAATTGATGATTTTTTTCAAAAAAGTCTGTATAATTGTTTTTTCTTTAACTTTAGGTTTTAATAAGGATAAAATTTGTACTCGTTAAGAGTTTTAAAATTTTTTCATTGATATGTATTGATCTATGATTAGAAGTGTCGTGATCCTTGCACCTTTTGGTTTCAATTCAATTTGATTTCAGTTTTTTCGATTACTTGATGCTTCTTTTAACTCGTCATTTTATTTTATTTTTTTATTTCTTAATTATTATTGAATGAGAACATTCAAACTAATTAAGAAACTTTAAAATAAATAAAAAAGAAGAATGTCTGTTTTTTTTTTTATAAATTTTATAAAAAATTATACTTATGAATTATAGAGTTTGATAATATTCTATTTTTCCTTTTCAATAAAAAATTTTTGAAATTTTTATTATAAATAATTTGTTCATTAATTGAGTTATTATTATTAATTGATAAAATTTTAATTTCAATTAAAAGGAATTCTTTAAATGCAATTGAATCAAAAATTAAATTTTTATACCAAATTTGATTAAAAGAATGAAATTGTTTAATTAATTGTAACAAATCATTAAAATTGTTATTATTATTGATGTGGTTAATAATTATATTTAAATTATTAAACGATTGGAAAAATTTATTAAAATTTTTAAATTTTAAATTAATTAAATCTTTGAAATAATTGATTTGTTTCAAATTTAATGAATCGATTAATTTTAAAAAATTAATTATTAAATTATGTATCTTTGAAAAATTATTAAAATTTTTAAAATTTATTTTAATTAAAATAAATTTAATCTTTAATAATTTTGTAATAAATTTATCTTTAATATTAACATTATAATTAAAATACAATAAATGTTCTAGTAAGATATCAATAAATTCTAACAATGGTTTATTTAAAGAATTAATTAACTCGATAATTAATTTTTCAATTAATTGATCATTTAAATGAAGAGAATGAAAATTTTGATTTAAATTAATATTTTTGTTTGCTAGTTTCATATTTCAAAGTTTTTTTAATGGTTCTAGTTAAAGTTTTAAATTCTGTCATTTTATTGTATAGTAAATAGTGTCGTAATAACGTTTTTTAATGTATGTATGTATTTAATTGATTGATTGATTTACTATGACTTTGAGTAATTAAGAAAATATATTGCTATTGATTTACATAACGACAAGGTTTTTTTACAAGACTTGAAAGCTCACCTTATATACATTTATGTTTCTTGTACATTTTATTCGCATTCGAATTGAAATCGATGAGTAATAATGAATTCCTACAATGACACTTTTTTTTTTTTTGTTACGCGGATAAAAAAAATTGTGGGTGAGTCAAAAAAATACGAGTGAGAGAAAAAATGGCATTTGGAAACTTTTTTATTCTGTAAACAAGAAATTATTATGTCTTGGAAACCACGGCGTTTGCAATGACCACGATTTTTTCAATTGTAAGCAGAGTTGTAAATACTTGAAATGTTTGTACGTGTTGCATATACTTGTATGTTTTAAAATAAAATGTCTCCGTGAAATGAGGTGCATCAATGGAAATATATGGTATTTACAACGTAAGGATTACAACTTTACATATATGGTAAAAATGGGACAATTTTCTACAAGAATATACAATTCTCAATTAAGCTAAAACCCGAAATTATTTTCCCTGATGGTAAATCAAGTTAATCTTATAATAAATTATAGATAATCGTCTCTTGTTTGGGATGAAGTAGACATTTTACTAGTTAAATTACTGTTATATGTGCTTTGAAAGTTAGTTGGATCACCCACTTTTACAATACAAAAGTATATAAAAATTTATATAATCTCGTTTTGCTCTCTGAAAGACGAAGACGAAAAACATTGATTTTCACCGTAAAATATAACATATATTCCAACATAAATGTCACTCCTTGATGACGTACCATGGTAGGGCGTTTAGAATAATGAACAATCTGCAGGATACAAAAATTTTCCAAACTTTTTTGTTTTGTTTTTTTAGAACATTAAAAAAAAAAAAAATTAAAGACTTGGGGTGATTAAAATTTATTTATTGCCATAAAAATTAAGAATAAATATATTATGTATAAGAAAGTTTAGACATGCACATACGGTAACATTCGTTGTTCAAGTGTTTATTTTATTAATTATTTTTAATTATGTTTATGTTTTTAAAAATGATTTTGCGAATTCATAGTTTTTTAATTTTAAAATTTTGAAAATGTTTGGTTTTTTTACAAAACATAAACTAAAAACGTATAAAAATAAATAGTACTTGATAAGAATAGCAACTAGAAAAATTACTTGACATTTTATTTGTTGAGTTTTGATTGTTTTTACCACATATGAAAAATATGTTTTAAATTCTAAAAATTAACAAAAGGTGTTGTTAGTTCAACAAATTAGTATGTAATTTAATTAGAACAGTTGTGTTATCAAAACCATCAAAAGATGAAGCGGTGGCTCAATGGTAGAGCTTTCGACTCCAGTTAAATTCTGGCATTCCTGGAAACAATTGCAATCGAAGGGTTGCAGGTTCAATTCCTGTCCGTTTCATTTTTGCGTCTTCTTTCTTTTTCTTGTGTTGATTGGAGCAAAAAAATCCCTTTTTCAGGTTTTTAACGGGTTTTGCATATAAATAAAAAAGGGACGGACGTGTTAATGGAATTGAAAGTTTCAGTCGATGCAAACGTTTGTAACTGCAACGGCAACTGCAACTGCAATTACAACTGCTCGTTTACTTTTGCAACTACAACTACAACTACAACTACAACTACAACCTCGATTACAACCTCCACTCTCGCCTCATGTCTGCGTATGTTCTCCATTGCTCTTTCACCTCATCCCATCCCATCCCATACCGTGTTATATATAATACTAACAACAACTAGCAACGCACCTCAAACTAAAAACACCTCAATACCTCCTCTAGTAGACAACACAAATGAACCCGATGGAAAAAAGAACACCCATCACTGTTCAGATTTCTTCACTACTTTAAAGACAACTATCCACTCTAAAATTTGTTCTACTTCAAGTTATTTAATATCAACTTCCAAATCAATTTGGACTTCTCTTCAAAACCCTGTCGTATTGATCAATTTCTTGCTGGGTTCAATCACTTTAACAACGTTATTAGTAGGTTATATTAAACAAGAAAGAAGATTTCTAGTTGATAAATCAAATAAACAAATTTGGTCAGGAATCATAGGTTTAACAGGTTTATTAACTCTTGATACCATTTTATCGAAAAAATACTTTAAAAAATTTGATAAAAAAGATTGAAAAGAAAAGAAAATATATATATATATATAATAAAGTACTTTCTTTTCCTATATCTCTTACCCTTTATTCCTTCCTATTCATGTTTTGTTACTATCCAATTTAAATAACTATATTTTAATTATTTATACTATATATATTATCTATATTCTTTCAAATTTTTTATTTTTTACCATTCTTTCATATTCTTAAAAAAAAAAAAAAAAAGGATTGTGAATTATTATTATCGTTCGAAACAAGAAAAAAATAAAATAAATACAACAGATTATTAAAACATTTTGAATTGTAAATTTGAAAAGACAAACAAAGAAAAAAAATATATATATATATACATTTTTATATAATAAGAATATAAAGAAAAAAATCAGTTTAATAAAATGTTTTTATTAAATTGGATTTTCAATTTTTATTTATTACTTTCTTTACTACTCGGAAACACAATCGGTTTCACAGATTATCTTTTAAAAAATTGTGATGAATCAGGTTTTTGTAAAAGAAATAGACATTATGCAAACAATATTCAATTATCAAAAAATAATTACTATCATATAGATAAAGATTCAATTAAATATGATACTGATCAAAATATTTTATTCGCTAATATAATTAAAACTATTCCACGTGATGATATATATGATATTAAAATTATTTTACCTTTAACTTTAAACATTTTTAAAGATTTTAACGGTATTAGATTTACAATCGATGAATTAAGAGATAACAATTTGAAAAAAAATTTTAATTCTTTGGTAAATTTTAATAGATTTAATGATTCTTCATTTTGGTCAAATAATAATAATAATAATAACTTTAAAAATGATAATTTAATAATATCAAATTCAACTTCTTTATTAAATGATAATAATTTTTTTATTAAAAATGTTTTTAGTAAGTTTTTACAATTCATTTCTAAAGATGACAATTCAATATTAATTATTAAAAATAAATCAATTAAGATTAAAATTAATTTAGTTTTTTTCAAAATTGAAATCTTTAATAATAATAATTTATTAATCACAATTAATGATCGTTCTTTATTTAGTTTTGAACATTTACGTACAAAAGAATCAAATTTTCAAAATATTTTACCTGAAGAATTACCATTTAACATGTTTAAAGATAATTTTCAATATTCAAAATCTGATTCAATTCCATTAGGTCCAGAATCAGTCGCTTTAGATTTTACATTTCATAATTTTAATAATTTATTTGGTTTACCTGAACATGCTGATTCTTTACGTTTAAAAGATACTTCAAATACTGATCCTTATCGTTTATTCAACGTTGACGTATTCGAATATAATTTAAATTCAAAGATGCCAATGTATGGTTCAATTCCATTTCTTTTATCATCAACTGTAAATAATTCAATTGGTATCTTTTGGAATAATCCATCAGATACTTGGATAGATATTAATTATGATGAAAAAAATAGTAATTCAAAATCTCATTTCATATCAGAAACAGGTATAATAGATTTAACAATCTTTATTAATAATAATTTAAATGATTTATTAAATGATTTTACTACTTTAACAGGTAAACCATTTTTACCATTATTATCTTCAATCGGTTATCATCAATGTCGTTGGAATTATAATGATGAATTGGATATCTTAAACGTTGAAAATAATATGGATAAAAATGATATCCCATTTGATTTTATTTGGTTAGATTTAGAATATACAGACAATAAAAAATTTTTCACTTGGAAACCAAACGCTTTCGCAAACCCAAAAAAATTATTAGAAAATTTACAAAAGTTTGGTAGAGAATTAGTTATATTAATTGATCCTCATTTATTTAATGGTTATTCAATTAGTAACATTATTAAAGAAAAAAATGTCGCAGTTAAAAATAATATTAATGAAACTTTTATTGGGAAATGTTGGCCAGGTAATTCAATTTGGATTGATACAATTGGTAAATTTGGTAGAAATGTTTGGAAATCATTTTTTGAAAAATTTTTTAATGATACTTTACAAAAAAATTTGGAAAAAATTAATAATTTACATATTTGGAATGATATGAATGAACCTTCAATATTTAGTGGTCCAGAGACAACTGCACCAAAAGATTTATTACATTCTAAAGGTTTTGAAGAAAGATCAATTCATAATTTATACGGTATCTCAGTTCATCAAACAACTTATGAAAAAATGAAAGAAATTTATTCAAAAACTAATAAAAGACCATTCATATTGACAAGATCATTTTATGCTGGATCACAAAGAACCGCTGCTACTTGGACTGGTGATAATGTAGCTACTTGGGATTATTTAAAGATATCAATTCCAATGATTTTAACAAATAATATTGTCGGTATGCCATTTATTGGTGCGGATATCGCTGGATTTGGTGGTAATCCAGAACCAGAATTATTAATTCGTTGGTATCAAGCAGGTTTATGGTATCCATTCTTTAGGGCTCATGCTCATATCGATACTTTAAGAAGGGAACCTTATTTATTTGAAGATCCAATTAAATCAAACATTCGTAATTCAATTAGATTAAGATATATTTTATTACCAACATTTTATACAACTTTCCATGATTCAAGTAAATTTGCAACTCCAATTATGAAACCAATGTTTTTTGAACATCCTGAACTTGACGAATTTTATGATATTGATGATCAATTTTATATTGGTAATTCCGGTATATTAGTTAAACCAATTACTGATCCAAACACTTTTGAAACACAAATTTTATTATCAAAAGGTATTTATTATGATTTAGAAACTTTAAAGTCAATTAAAATTAATGAAAATATTGAAAAAATTAAATTCGATGCACCAATTGATAAAATTCCAGCATTAATTAAAGGTGGTCATATTATTTTTAAAAGAGAAAGATATAGAAGATCATCCAAATTAATGCGCAATGATCCATATACAATTTTAATTGCACCAAATGAAGGTAATGCTGAAGGTAATTTATACGTTGATGATGGTGAAACTTTTGCATTTGAAAATGGTGAATATTTAAAGACAAATTTTAAAATTTTGAACAAATCGATGATTAAAAATGACGTTATTCATTTGCCTAATGATTCAAAATGTTTAGGAAACACTTTAATAGAAAAAATTATCATTGCAATTGATAATAATGATATTTCTTTATCAAATAAAGTTACAGTTAAACAAGGTTCCAATTTGAGAGATGTGGCTGTTGAATTTGATGATGCAAAAATCATGGCAATTATAAAGAATCCATTAATCAATATAAATGAACCTTGGGAAATTTTAATTTAATTAAAAAAATAACAATAACAACAATTAATGCATTTCCAAATCGAATTAAGTTTTTTTTTTATTGGAAAAATAAATAAACGAACAGATATATATTTTATATAAATTGAGTTAAACTTTAACCATGCAATTTCTTTATCAAAGATGAATATTTAACAACCCTTGTCCATTCTAAAATTTTTTGGCAACTTGGACATTTTCCATCTTTGGGTATAAAAATAATAGATAAATCATCTTTTAAGAAATGTTTTTGTAAACAACTTAAATGACATATGAAGTTACAAGGATCGTTATAACAAAATGCAATGAATGGTTTTTCTTTGGGGTCATCAGAAGTATAATCAAATGTCTTTTCACAAAGATTACAAGGTAATCGACCATCAATTAATTTTTCTTCATAATGCTTCATTAACCAACTATCATTATTTTTAATTTTATTGTACAACGATTCAACCAATTTTTGATTTTTGTTCGATATATTAAATATATCATCAACGGTTAAATTTTTCATATTTAAATCTTTATGACTTAATGCATATTCAGAAACACAAACTTTATTACAATTTATATAACGTTCATTCAAAGTAATTTTAAACTTATTTATATCCCAAACTTCTTTAATGTCATAATTGAAAAAATGTACAGATAAATTCATAAATTTGAAAAATTCATTATTTAAAAGTTGTCTAACCAAAGCCAATTTATAATTTAAATTTCTTGCAGCAGCACCAGAATTTTTTTTGTTTATAATTCTTTCATCATCAGAAATAAATCTTGTCTGATACCCATGCTGCCAAGCATGCTCAAATTGTAAAGCAACAATTTTATTTGGGAACCCATACACTATCATTACCATTTCCCAAGGTCTTGTTCCTAACCTCTTTGTACGATAAGCACCACCTCGAACTAAATCACCATTATGTTGTCGCAATCTTCTCGTAGGATTTGGTGTTGATCCCACATAATATGATTGTCTTTTATTTATCGAATGTAGCAAATAACAACAATAAAACTCTGAATAGTCACTCATTTTATATATTAATTATTTACAGTTAATGGTTTTCCTTTTTTTTTTTTGAACATAAAATTGACATTTTTCTGCATTCAACAATTATGGATCGATTTTAATTTAAAAAAAAACCTTCCTCCCCAAAACCAACTAACTAATAAAACAAATAATAAATTATTTGCAAACTTTTATTTATCAATAAACAATAATAGAGATTTTCCATGTTTTTTTTTTCCTTTTGCTTGTCAATTGACTTATTAAATAAAATTTCAATCGTTTAAAAATGAAAAAAAAATGGAAAGCGAACGAATTTGCAGTTCAACAAAGTTAATACTAGAAATAAATGAATAAATAAATAAATAAATAAATGAATGAATAAACGTACTTACTTACGTACGTACACTTGGAAGGAATATAATTAATAGTAGAATGCTTAGAGTACGAATTGTTCAATGTACAAGAACGTTTAAAGCGAGTTCAAAAGTTGCAATCTCAAGTATTCCACCTCCAAGATTATTAAAACAATTTCTCGACAATTATATTATTGGTCAAGAAATAAGTAAAAAAATTTTAAGTGTAGCTGTTTATAATCATTATTTAAGAATATTTGATAAAATTAAAAGGCAAAATGATAGAGAAAATAAATTAAAAATATTAACTTCGAATCTTGAACAAAGAATGGATGAAGATAAATTAAATAGTGAATCAGCAGCAGGTTTAAAAAATTTACAAAGACAAATTGAAACGTTACAGAAACATGAACCAAAAGATATTAATAAGACATTACAAGAAATGAAACGTAAAATGGATAAAAATGAAGATGATGATTTAGAATTAAGTAAAAGTAATGTTATGGTTATTGGACCATCAGGTTCTGGTAAGACATTATTAGCTTCTACATTAGCTAGAGTATTGGACGTTCCAATTGCTATTACTGATTGTACACAATTGACACAAGCAGGTTATATTGGTGAAGATGTTGAAGTTTGTATTGAAAGGTTATTAGTTAATGCAAATTATGATGTTTCTAAAGCTGAAAGAGGTATAATTGTTTTAGATGAAATTGATAAATTAGCAAAATCTAGTTTAAATAATGGAACTAAAGATGTATCTGGAGAAGGTGTTCAACAATCATTATTAAAAATTATTGAAGGTCATAAAGTTGAAATTACAGTTAAGAGACCAATAAAGAAACAAGAAAATAAGAAAGATACAACTAATCAAACTATTGTTAAAAAAGAAGAAACATTTGTAATTGATACATCTAATATTTTATTTATGATTATGGGAGCATTTGTTGGTTTAGATAAACATGTTGTTAAGAGAATTAATGATTTAAAAAAATTAAATTTGAAGAAAGATGAAAAATTTAAAACTGAAGTTGAAAAGAGACCTGGACAAATAATTGAAGAAATTGATGTTGAAAATGGTGAAAAAATTTCTGCATTAAATCTTGTTACACCAACGGATCTTGTAACGTTTGGATTAATACCTGAATTAATTGGTCGAGTTCCAATTATTACTGCTTTACAACCTTTAAAACGATCAGATTTATATTATATCTTAAGAGAACCAAAAAATGCATTACTTGATCAATATGAATATATTTTTAAACAATTTGGTGTTAGATTATGTATTACAGATAAAGCATTAAAAAAAATTGCAGAATTAGCATTAGTTGAAGGTACAGGTGCGAGAGGTTTACGTGGTATTATGGAAAGATTATTATTAAATATAAATTATGAATGTCCTGAATCTGGTATTTCATATGTTTTAATTAATGAAGATACAGTTAATACTTTACAACAAACTAAATATTCATTAGCGACACATGTTAATGCTAAATATTATTCAAAAGGTCAAAGGGATGATTTAATTGCTGATGTATTTAAAGAAGATAATGAATTAGGTGAAATATTAAATAAAGAATTTAGTAAAACCGCAACAATACAAAAAAATGCATAATATATATATATATATATATATAAATGGATATTTTAATTCTTTCATTTATTTAATTCTTTTTTTTTTTTTTTATTGTTCTTAATTAAATTATTGAATTTTTTGGTTTTTGTCCAACTATATAAATAATTCTAAAACAACCAGCTCCATCATCAATTTTATTCCAATGTTCTTCAACGTATCTTTCAATTAAAGAGCCAGGTTCAATATCATTAATTGTTTCATGTTGACCTATTCTAAATCTAGATATAAAATCCCAAGTCATTAAAGTAATTAATTCATTTAGACAACCCATATCAGTTTTAAAATCTCCATTTTTTAAAGATAATACAGTTGTTTTAATATTAATAAAACCTGCTTCTTTATATAATTTTATCATATGTTTTGTTGGATGAACGTGAAGACCTCTATTAATAGCTTCAACTGAAATAGTATCAAATGATTTATTTCTTTCAATCGAAGTGAAAAAATATTCAGAATTTAAATTATTTATATTTAGATCAGTATTTGAAGAACAAATATCACTAACTATACTTAATGAATAACCTTCTGGAGCTAAACATCTTTTAATTTCTTTTAATAATGGACTCCATTTATTTCTTGCTAATATTATCCATAACCATGGACAAATTATACAAGGAAATGTATTTGATTTAAAAGGTAATTTTAATTTTAATAGTTCTTTTGTAAATGTTTTTGGAAATTGATTTGAATTATTTTTTTTTTTTTGTGTTATATTTGGATAATAATATTGTGTTGGTATATCAATTCTTTTATAATTACTTAATAAATTAGAAAAATAATTTTCTAACCATTCATTTTGATATTGTTCATTGGTATTTATTAAAAGATCATTTGATGATGATGATGATGATGATAATAATAAATTTTTTGTTGAAAGAGATTTTGATGATGTATTTGATAAAATATTATTTGAACTATTTGTTGGAGATAAATTATTTAAATTTATTTTAGTTTGAGTATTATTATCATTTGTTAAAGGTTGATTAAGATTATGTTTTCTTTTAAAAAAATTTGCAAAACCTGATTTTTTCGTTTGTTTAATTTGTTTTTTATTTAAATTTTGTATTATTTCATTATTTATAAAATCAATATTATTATTATTATTATTATTATTATTATTATTATTATTATTATTATTATTATTATTAATTTTTATTTGGTTTTTAATAAAATTTTTTTTTTTTTTTTTTTTTTTTAAAAAATTTCTATCCATGCAATCTACTAAGTAGTCTGAAATATTATTAGAATTTAAAATTTTTAAACCAGATTCATCGGATGATAAAGTAACGTTTTCATTTTTTTTATAAATGTGACCATTATTTTCTATAAAAGTTGATAAATCTTTATTATTTTGTTCATCATTATCATCATTCCAAGGGAAAATATTTATAGCGTAATCTGCGATATTAAGACTTGGTTCATCATAAGCCAATTGCCATCCAATATCATTTGAAACTGAATATCTAATTAATAGTATATCTATATCATCCAAAGGATTTTCATTATCTTTATTGTCTTTAGTATTATCATTATTATCTTTAGTAATATCATTATCTTCTTTATTATCAAATGATGATAAAGAAAGTGAGTTATTTTTATTTAAATAAATTGAATCATTTGATTTTCTTGTTATTGATTTTTTATTTAAAATATTTTGAATAACTTCTGTTGAAAATAAAAGGGAATTATTTTGTAATAGTAATTTATTAATTTGAACGTACCATAAATAAATTAATCTTTGAAGTTCATTAATTGATGAATTTGGTATAAAATTTAATGGATCAATTTCTAATAATTTTTGTTTTGTTAATTTATTATTTAATGGAAAAATTTTTTTTTTCAATTTTGAATAATCTGAAATTATTTTAATATAAGATTTTAATCTTTTTTTTGAATTAATTAGAGCGTCTTTTGTATTTGTATTTGAATTAAAAGAAATGAATAAATCCATTTCTTCTAAACGTTTATTATAATTTGGATTGTATTTAATTTGTTTAATTTGACCATCTATTGGGATATTAATGATATTAAAATTTTTTGAGTCAATTGAAGGGTACAAACTAATTTTTGGTAAAGAATTCCAATCGCGATTATTCATCAGGGTTTGTTTATTGGCAATTTTTGATGTAGTACCATGTATAGAAGTTGATTTTTTGAAATTATCATTATTAATGTTGTAGGAAGAAAAAGTATGCAGATTTTCTATGGGGATAGTGGTATTTTCATTCATTATGAACTACGTGTATGTGCATGTGTATGGTAGGTAATTATCCAAGTGGAAATGTAGAAATGAAATAGTGTAATGTATTGAGATGTATTGAGATGTATTGAGATGTGTTGAAATGTGACAATATTATATTTTGTTTGCATGCGCGGCAACGCTCCCTTGAACGCACGTGACACGCTTCGTTCAAAAAGACAACCGTTTATCACGTGACCGTGGTTTATTTAAGTCACGTGCTTAAAATACAATACTGTTGCACGTGACTTGGACGTCATTTACGTAATTGCAAACGTTTTCAACGCATTTCAAACAAAGTGATTAACTTACGAGTCGCATTTCGGAAGGGAACAAGAGAAGAGAAGAGAAGAGAAGAGAAGAGAAACCACTTGCAATGAAAAGAAAGTTCTCTGATGCGCAAAGAGCAGTTTCAGAAAGATGGCGTTCAGTTCAGTACAAACAAGGAAAAACTAATGATCAAGATGAAAAAAATATAATCATCATCAGTGACGACGACAATGACAATGACAATGACAATGATTCTCACCCAGATTTAATCGAATTGCCATCAAAAATAAACAACAATATCTTCAATGATGATTCATACTCTTTTAAACTCTTAAAATCAAACATATACGATAACTTCATCAATTCAAACCATTTTATAACATTAGATCAAATATTCAACGATGAATCTCTAGATTCAACAATCTTATTCAGTTACCAATACGACTTAAATTTTTTATTGCAAAAATTTAATTCAAAAATTAATAAAATTTTCATCATTGCTCAAGAAGGTACAGTTATACCATTACAAAATGAATCTCCTCTATCAAAGAAAATAAATTTAATTCTAATTAAAATGAAACCATTTACCTCTCATCATACTAAAATGATAATAAATTTTTACAATGATGATTATATAAGAATTTTTTTACCATCAAATAATTTTACTTACCCAGAATCAAACTTCCCACAACAAGTTTGTTGGTGTAGTCCAAAATTAGAAAATTTTACCAAAAAAGATTCTTCAACAACAAATCCTTGTTTTAAAAATGATTTAATGTCATATTTCATATCATACAATAAACTTTCTATAAAACAATTATATGAAAAAAAACTATCAAATATAAATTTTGATAAATTGAAAAATCTAAGATTTTTCTTCTCTTCACCAAATAAAAATATTATATCAGGTTTAAATTTATTTAAAAAATTGGTCCATAATAATAACTTATCACTTTCAAAAGAAAAAAATCATTTTTTATGCCAAACTTCTTCAATTGGTAAAGGTAAAAATATTTTAACTAATGTAATTATTCCAACTTTAACTAACATTAACATCGAAGGAAAAAATCAACAACATGATTTATTTAACGATTTAAATATTTACCCTCATATCTTATATCCAACACCTAAAGAAATTCAAAATTGTCCCGTAGGTTGGTATTCATCAGGTTGGTTTCATTTTAATTATAATAAAAATTCAAACGATTTCAAATTTTTGAAAAATGAATTAAAAATTTTTTGTAAACAAGATGAACAAAAAATTTCAAAAATAAGAAAATCAACACCATCACATTCAAAATTTTATTTAAATTGGTCTTCACCAAATAATAATAATAATGAAAAAATCATTTGCGATAAATTAAATTGGTGTCTTTATACATCAGCAAATTTAAGCTCCGTAGCTTGGGGTAACACTAATAAACATCCACGAAACTACGAAGCAGGTATCTTTATACAAGATAAATCAAACGATAATCAATTAACGTGTAAAAGTTTTATCGATATCATTTATAATAAAAATTTACATCAAAATACTAATAATTGTATAATCGTCCCATTCCCAACAACTTTACAACAATACAAATCATATGATGAACCTTTCTGTATTAACAAATCTTATAATTTGAAAGATTGTTTCGGAAACATTCATAAATCAACGTGAAAAACCAACAAATTATTTTTTTTTCTTTTTTTCGAAAAAATTTCGGACCGAAAAATTAAAACAAAAAACGGTGTGTGAGAGTCTCAATTCAACTCAATTCAATTCAATTATTCATACAACCAAACAAACAAACAAACAAAGATTTCCATTCATATAAAACATGTAATAAATTAATTTTTTAAAAAAAAAAAAAAAACAATATTTGAAAGAAAGAATTTTTTTAATTATTTTTTTAATCATCATCATCAACAACAACAACAATGTCTGCTACAAACACAGCTTCCTTTAATGATACTTTTAAAGTATCTGATAACGTCGCCATTGTTATCCCTGAAACTAATGTTCAAGTAACTTATCGTGATTTATCTCACATGGTTGGTCATTTTCAAAATATTTTTAATGATCAAAATTCTCCTTTATACGATAAAGTTAATAGACAATCAACTGTAGCTATTTCAATTCCAAATTCATTAGAATTTGTAGTAGCTTTTTTAGGTTCAACAATGGATTCAAAAATTGGAGCTCCATTAAATCCAAATTATAAAGAATCAGAATTTGATTTCTATTTAAATGATTTAAAATCAAATGTAGTTTGTGTTCCAAAAGATACCGTTAATCAAAATGTAACTGCAGAAATTTTAAAATCAGCTAAAAAATTTAATTGTTTCATTGCTGAATTATATTTTAATCCAGAAAGATTTAGAATCGAATATGATATTTATTCACCAAAGGATAATTATAATTTAAAAATTTATACTTCATTAAATAATTCAAAATTTATTAATAATAATTTAAATCATTTCCCAGGTTTTGCTCGTTCAAGTGATATTGCTTTAATTCTTCATACAAGTGGTACAACATCAACACCAAAGACTGTACCATTATTACATTTAAACATTATTCGTAGTACTTTAAATATTTCAAAAACTTATAAATTAACTGAAAATGATCGTTCATATATAGTTATGCCATTATTTCATGTTCATGGTTTAATTGGTGTTTTATTATCAACATTTCGTAATCAAGGTTCCGTTGTAATTCCATCAAGATTTTCACCAAAATTTTTTTGGAATCATTTTATTAATTTTAAATGTAATTGGTTTAGTTGCGTTCCAACAATTAGTATGATAATGTTAAATCAACCAAAACCTGATCCATTACCATATATTAGATTTATTAGATCATGTTCATCATCATTAGCTCCTGCAACATTTAATAAATTAGAAAAAGAATTTAAAACTCCTGTATTAGAAGCTTATGCAATGACAGAAGCATCACATCAAATGACTTCAAATAATTTACCACCAGGTAAAAGAAAACCTGGTACCGTTGGTCAACCACAAGGTGTTCAAGTTGTTATCTTAGATGATAATGATAATATTTTAAAACAAGGTCAAATTGGTGAAGTTAGTATTCGTGGTGAAAATGTTACATTAGGTTATAAAAATAATGAAAAAGCTAATTTAGAAAATTTTACTCGTAGAGAAAATTTTTTTAGAACAGGTGATCAAGGTTATTTTGATTCGGAAGATTTTTTAGTATTAACTGGTAGAATTAAAGAATTAATCAATAGAGGTGGTGAAAAAATTTCACCAATTGAATTAGATAGTGTCATGTTATCAAATAACAAAATCGATGAAGCTGTTTCCTTTGCAGTTAATGATGAAATGTATGGTCAAGTAGTACAAGCTGCAATTGTTTTAAAATCAGGTGAAACAATGGATTATGATGAATTAACTAATTTTATGAATAATAAAGTAGCTAAATTTAAGATCCCTGTAAAAGTATACTTTGTAGACAAATTACCAAAGACAGCTACTGGAAAGATTCAAAGAAGAATTATTGCTGAAACGTTTGCTGGTAAAGATACTAATACAAAGAGTAAATTATAATCTGTAACATGCTTATTCTTTTGCAAAAGTATATAAAATAAATAAATAAATGAAATGAAATGAAGTTTTTATTTAGCTGCACGTGACGTTGCCGGAATTTAAAGTGCTATTTTTCCATTGTTTTTTTTTTTTTTTTTTTTGCAGGGGCGGGAAAAGAAAACGACAAAAAGCCTGACAGGAAAGAAAGAATCATGCTGTATATAATGAATGACTTTGTTGTGGAAATGTTTCTCGGATGCAAAATTATCATCATCATCTGAGTTATTTAATTTATAAATATTTAAAATTGAATTGTTTCTTTTTTTTTTTTATTTGTGAATATTTAGTTTAGTTTAGTAATAACAGGTAAGGTAAATCGAGTAATTAATTAATTAATCAAGAAAGAATCTTTATTGCATATTTTTAATATTCTTGTGAAAGTATTACAATTATAATAAAATTTATACAAGATGTCTTTTAGTTTAGCTCCAATTAAATCTGTGTTTAAGAATTCTTTAAAGAGTTCAAGATTCATGATAATGAATAGAATGGCATCAACAACAACAAGAAAAATGACTGTTAGAGAAGCTTTAAATACTGCAATGGCAGAAGAATTAGATCGTGATGATGACGTTTTCATCATTGGTGAAGAAGTTGCTCAATATAATGGTGCTTATAAAGTTACTAAAGGTTTATTAGATAGATTTGGTGAACGTCGTGTTGTTGATACACCAATTACTGAATATGGTTTTACTGGTTTAGCAGTTGGTGCCGCTTTAAAAGGTTTAAAACCAATTGTAGAATTTATGTCATTTAATTTTTCAATGCAAGCTATTGATCACGTTATTAATTCAGCTGCAAAGACTCATTATATGTCAGGTGGTACACAAAAATGTTCAATTGTGTTTAGAGGTCCAAATGGTGCAGCTGTTGGTGTTGGTGCACAACATTCTCAAGATTTTTCTGCTTGGTATGGTTCTATTCCAGGTTTAAAAGTTTTAGTACCATATTCTTCAGAAGATGCAAGAGGTTTATTAAAAGCAGCTATTAGAGATCCAAATCCTGTTGTTTTTTTAGAAAATGAATTATTATATGGTGAAGAATTTGATGTTTCAGAAGAATGTTTATCACCAGATTTTGTATTACCATATAAAGCTAAAATTGAAAGAGAAGGTAAAGATATTTCTATTGTTACATATACTAGAAACGTTGAATTTTCATTAAAAGCTGCCAAGATTCTTGAAGAAAAATATAATATATCAGCAGAAGTTATTAATTTACGTTCAATTAGACCATTAGATACAGAAGCTATAATTAAATCAGTTAAGAAGACAAATCATTTAATTACAGTTGAATCAACATTTCCATCATTTGGTGTTGGTGCTGAAATTATTGCACAAATTATGGAATCTGAAGCATTTGATTATCTTGATGCTCCAATTCAAAGAGTTACAGGTGCTGATGTTCCAACACCATATGCTAAAGAATTAGAAGATTTTGCATTCCCAGATCCTGAAACTATTGTTAGATCAGTTAAAGAAGTTTTATCAGCTGAATAGATAAATAAATAAATAAATAAAAGAAAGAAAGAAAAAAAGATAAAGAAACAAACAAACAAACAATGAATACGCGTTGATCTTTTTTTTTAGTTAGTTACTTATTTATTTATTTGCTTTATAAATTTTTTTTAATATAATAGAAATTTAATTGCTTATTTATGAAATCAAAATTTGAAAGAAAACAAAGAATGTTATAAGATGTTTTTTTAAAGAACAAGAATATTTCTTGAGTTTTTTATGTATAAATTAAATTACGATTGAAGAAAGCAAAGCAATTTAATTTTGGGTGTAATAAATAAATGTCATTCATTCATCATATTTGGGTGTTTTGTTTGAATGAAACGAACGTGCAGGAAAAGCAAAGCAAAACAAGACGAATGAAAAAAAAATTTTTTTTTTTTTTTTTT
>JAJLYD010000187.1:0-52031 GCA_030571615.1 Jamesozyma hellenica | reverse complement strand
ATTTTATTTATTAATTGTATTATATTTTCTTCAAGGTATACCAGTTGGATTAACTTTTGGTACTATTCCATTTTTTTTAAAGTCACTTAATTCTCAAATTAGTTTTGTATCTATAGGATTATTTTCTATTGCAACGTATCCATATTCATTGAAAATATTATGGTCACCTATTGTTGATTCTTTTTATAGTAAGAGGATAGGACGTAGAAGATCATGGATTATACCTGTTCAATTAATTAGTGGTATAATATTATTTATTATTGGTAAGTTAATTAGGGAAGGTAAGATTATGAGAATGTTTGATTATGAGTATCATAATATTGTTAGTAATGAAAATAATGAAACAGAGAATGATATGATGATATTAGTTTGGATATTTGGTGGATTAATTTTTTTATGTGCTACACAAGATATTGCAGTTGATGGATGGGCATTAGATATCTTAAGTTTTAAAAGTTTAAGTTTTGCATCTACTGCTCAAACTATTGGATTAAGTATAGGATATTTTTCTAGTTTTACTATTTTTTTAAGTTTAAATTCGTTTGAATTTGTGAATAAATATTTTCGTGAAGAGAAAAATTATGAAAAAGTTGGATTGATTAGTTTAGGAGAATATATGAAATTAGTTGGTATATTATATTTGATAGTGACTATTTATTTAATTTTTTTCACTGTTGAAGATCCTATCAATGAAAGGTATAAGAAAGATATAAGGTTACCTATTGATAATAGAGAAAGAGAGAATGAAGGTATTAGAAAAGATAAGGATGATATTAAAGATACTAGAGATATCAAATATATTTATAAATGTTTTTTAAAGATAATCAAGTTAAAGAGTGTTCGATTAATACTCTTAATTCATTTATTTTCCAAGGTTGCGTTTCAATGTAACGATGCGGTAACCAATTTAAAGTTATTAGAGAAAGGATTTAAGAGAGAAGATTTATCGTTGGCGGTATTGATAGATGTACCGTTTGAGATAATATTTGGATATTATATTGCTAAATGGGCGTCATCACTAGAAAAAGATTTGGAAGAAAGACAAGATGGAGAGGATCAACAAGATCATTATTACTATTACAACAGACACGATGTGCATGGTAGCAAATTACGTGAGTTTCAAATGAAGCAGATGAGTGTCATTGCAAAGGTTAATCGTTTCATCGTTGGTGGTGAGTCGGGAGTGTTGACGCCGTGGATGTACGGGTTTCTGGGGCGCGTGATGGCAGCTGTGTTTGGGAGCTATGTGGTGTCGAGGTTTCCGGCGGAGGGGCGCGTGTCCGGGTGGTACTTTGTGCTGATCATCGTGCAGCATCTGCTCGGGTCGTTCATGTCGACTGTGCAATTCGTGGCAATGTCCGCGTTCCACACGCGAATTGCGGACTCGGTTGCAGGCGGCACGTACATGACGCTGTTGAACACGGTGAGCAACTTCGGCGGCACGTGGCCGCGCATCGTCGTGATGACGTTTGTCGAGCGGGCCGGGTACCACGCCGTCAACACCGCGTGCGTGGTGTTCGGGTTGCTGCTCTACGCGCTCGTGCTCAGACCGCAGACGCAAAAACTGCAGAAGATCCCGCCGCACGAATGGAAGTGCAGCTAGCTGGGTCACGTGCAGTGGTGGTGGCAGTTGCACGTGACCCAGCCGCAACCGCAACCGCGATCGCAACCGCCGCTCACTCTCCGTTTTCATTGGTCGATCCGCACCGCAGCATCACGCACATTGCCGTTTCGCTTTTACAACAACGCAAATGACTCTTGTGTTGTTTTGTTGTCTTTACCGCTCGCTCGCTCGGTGGCCTTTCTTTCTTTTGTAGCGACACCGCTGTAATTTTATTTAAACAAACGAAAAAACGAATCATATACACATGAGTAGATAGATAGATACCTCCTTTCTTCCCATAAATTATTTTATTTTATAATATTGTATATTATTATTATTATAAACACACAGCCTCGCATAAACTTAAGGTTATAACAAAAACAAAAAACAAAAACAAAAATTTATATATATACACACACATATATATATATATATATATATACATATTTTTTGTTTCTTCACTTAACTTTTCTTTTCCCTTTTAAAATAAAAATGTCAAGTGAAAAAAATACACAAACCAATAATGATGATACCAATAAAAATAAAAATATAAATACAAATACAAATACAAATTTAAAAGGTCTAAGAGATAACTTCTCCCTTTTAGGTACAGAAAATAAAATATTAGTAGCAAACAGAGGTGAAATCCCAATTCGTATCTTTAGATCCGCTCATGAATTATCAATGAATACAGTGGCAATTTACTCTCACGAAGATAAATTATCTACTCATAGATTAAAAGCAGACGAAGCTTACGTCATTGGTGAAAAAGGTCAATTCACCCCAGTAGGTGCTTATTTAGCAATTGATGAAATTATTAACATAGCTAAATTAAATAACGTTAACTTCATTCATCCTGGTTATGGATTTCTTTCCGAAAATTCAGAATTCGCTGATAAAGTTACTAAAGCTGGTATCACTTGGATTGGACCCCCTGCAAGCGTTATCGATTCTGTAGGTGATAAAGTTTCCGCTAGAAATTTAGCAGCTAAAGCTAACGTACCAACTGTACCAGGTACTCCAGGTCCAATAGAATCCGTCGATGAAGCTAAAGATTTCGTTGAAAAATATGGGTTTCCTGTAATTATTAAAGCTGCATTTGGTGGTGGTGGTAGAGGTATGAGAGTTGTTAGAGAAGGTGAAGATTTAAATGACGCTTTCCAAAGAGCTACTTCAGAGGCAAAATCCGCTTTTGGTAACGGTACTTGTTTCATAGAAAGATTCTTAGATAAACCAAAACATATCGAAGTTCAATTATTAGCTGATAATTATGGTAACGTTGTTCATCTTTTCGAAAGAGATTGTTCAGTTCAAAGAAGACATCAAAAAGTTGTAGAAGTTGCTCCAGCAAAGACTTTACCAAAATATGTTAGAGACGCAATATTAACAGACGCAGTTAAATTAGCTAAAGAAGCAGGTTATAGAAATGCAGGTACAGCAGAATTTTTAGTAGATAATCAAAATAGACATTATTTTATTGAAATTAATCCAAGAATTCAAGTTGAACATACAATTACTGAGGAAATTACTGGAATTGATATCGTCGCTGCACAAATTCAAATTGCTGCAGGTGCTTCATTAAATCAATTAGGTTTATTTCAAGATAAAATTACTACAAGAGGTTTCGCAATTCAATGTCGTATTACAACTGAAGATCCATCAAAAAATTTTCAACCTGATACTGGTCGTCTTGAAGTTTATAGATCTGCTGGTGGTAATGGTATTAGATTAGATGGTGGTAACGCTTATTCTGGTGCAATTATTTCCCCATTTTATGATTCAATGTTAGTTAAATGTTCTTGTTCAGGTTCAACTTATGAAATCGTTCGTAGAAAAATGATTAGAGCTTTAATTGAATTTAGAATTAGAGGTGTTAAGACTAATATTCCATTCTTATTAACACTTTTAACTAATAAAGTCTTTATTGATGGTAATTATTGGACTACTTTCATAGATGATACTCCACAATTATTTAAAATGATTGAATCACAAAATAGAGCTCAAAAATTATTAAATTATTTAGCTGATTTAGCTGTTAATGGTTCTTCAATTAAAGGTCAAATTGGTTTACCAAAATTGAAAAAAAATCCTGATATTCCTTTACTTTATGATTCAAATGATCAAATTTTACAAGTTAATAAAATTAATCCACCAAAAGGTTGGAGAAACATTTTATTAGAAAATGGTAAAGATGAATTTATTAAACAAATTAGAAATTTCAATGGTACTTTATTAATGGATACCACTTGGAGAGATGCTCATCAATCTTTATTAGCAACAAGAGTTAGAACTTATGATTTAATGGCTATTGCAAAGACAACAGCTTTTGCTTTATCAGGTGCTTTTGCTTTAGAATGTTGGGGTGGTGCAACTTTTGATGTATCAATGAGATTTTTACATGAAGATCCATGGGATCGTTTAAAAAAATTAAGAAAATTAGTACCAAATATTCCATTTCAAATGTTATTAAGAGGTGCTAATGGTGTTGCTTACTCTTCTTTACCTGATAATGCAATTGATCATTTCGTTAAACAAGCAAAAGATTATGGTGTTGATATCTTTAGAGTATTTGATGCTTTAAATGATTTAGATCAATTAAAAGTTGGTGTTGATGCAGTTAAAAAAGCTGGTGGTATTGTTGAAGCAACCATTTGTTATTCTGGTGATATGTTAAAACCAAATAAAAAATATAATTTAAATTATTATTTAGAAATTACTGATAAAATTGTTAATATGGGTACTCATATCTTAGGTATTAAAGATATGGCAGGTACAATGAAACCAGCAGCTGCAAAATTATTAATTGGTTCATTAAGAACTAAATATCCAAATTTACCAATTCATGTTCATACTCATGATTCTGCAGGTACTGCTGTTGCATCAATGACACAATGTGCTTTAGCAGGTGCTGATATAGTTGATGTTGCCACTAATTCAATGTCTGGTTTAACTTCTCAACCATCAATTAACGCTTTATTAGCTTCTTTGGATGGATTAATTAATACAGGAATCAATGAAAAACATGTTCGTGAATTAGATTCTTATTGGGCAGAAATTAGATTATTATATTCTTGTTTTGGAACAGATTTAAAAGGTCCAGATCCTGATGTTTATCAACATGAAATTCCAGGTGGTCAATTAACTAATTTATTATTTCAAGCTCAACAATTAGGTTTAGGTGAAAAATGGAATGAAACTAAGAAAGCTTATAGAGAAGCTAATCTTTTATTAGGTGATATAGTTAAAGTTACACCAACATCAAAAGTTGTTGGAGATTTAGCACAATTTATGGTTTCAAATAAATTAAATTCTGATGATATTAAACGTTTAGCAAATTCATTAGATTTCCCTGATTCTATAATGGATTTCTTTGAAGGTTTAATTGGTCAACCTTATGGTGGTTTCCCTGAACCATTAAGATCTGATATCTTAAGAAATAAGAGAAGAAAATTAAATCATAGACCAGGTTTAGAATTAGAACCATTCGATTTAAATCAAATTAAAGAAGATTTACAAAAAAGATTTGGTTACGAAATTAATGAATGTGATGTTGCTTCTTATAATATGTATCCAAAAGTTTATGAAGATTTTCAAAAAATTAAAGAAAGATTTGGTGATTTATCTGTCTTACCAACAAAAAATTTCTTAGCTCCACCAGTTATTGATGAAGAAATTGAAGTTACCATTGAACAAGGTAAAATTTTAATTATTAAATTACAAGCTATTGGTGATTTGAACAAAGAAACTGGTACAAGAGAAGTTTATTTTGAATTAAATGGTGAATTAAGAAAAATTCGTGTTCATGATAATTCACAAAAAATTGAAACAATTTCAAAACCAAAAGCTGATACACATGATCCATTTCAAATTGGTGCACCAATGGCTGGTGTCATTGTTGAAATTAAAGTTCATAAAGGTTCTTTAATTAAGAAAGGTCAACCAATTGCTGTGTTAAGTGCTATGAAAATGGAAATGGTTATTTCATCACCATCCGATGGTCAAGTTAAAGAAGTTTTAGTTAATGAAAGTGATAACGTCGATGCTTCTGATTTGTTAGTTCTTTTAGAAGAAACTAGTGATTCCGAAAAATAAAATTAAATGAAAATTTTTGACATTACTTATCTTACTTTTGACTCTTGGATTTTAACTTTCATATATTTATATATTTTGTAAAATTATTTAATTTAATTTAATTTAATTTAATTTATTTTATTTTATTTTATTTTATTTTATCCAAATGCAACTGATCCACAATAACTTACAATTAACTCATTATTAACTTTGAATTGCTGCCATAAATCACCAATTTTTTGTTCGGGACTCGGAGCAAATGAATTATTTATATAACAATAAATATTTTTAACTTCAAGTCTTTTCTTTAAGAATGATATTATCATTGCGAACTGTTGTGTGGATGTAATTTTGAATATTGATGGTGTTATCTTGGGTATCGAACCAATCGGTTGAAATTTAATTTGTAATTTTTTACTAGTTACTTTTTTTAAATTATCACTTCCACTTTCATGATTATTTCTATTCTCATTCTCATTCTCATTTTCACTACTTTCATCAATATAACTACCATGTTCCCCTAACCCTAATTGTGATAATTTTCTAGTAAAATGTTCTAATTTATATTCAACTGTCAAACCCGCAGGTGCTGTATCACTATACTTTTGAATTGATATCTTACTATTACTATTTGAGTTTCGTCCAGGTACCCAATTTACAGATGAACTTGCTATACTTGACCTTAATGAGTCATCGTTTTCTGTTGTGTCACTTCCACTTTCACTTTCAATTAACCTACTCATGAGTTTTCAAAAATCTGCAAAAGATACCCTTTGTACTATTTTGACTTCATTCAATTGATTGAAACGGTTTCTTACAAAAAAAAAATTGTAATTTTTAGTAGTTTTTATTGTTTTACTTTATTTTTATTTTTAATTTAATTACATTTATTTTTTTTAATCATCATCGATTTAAGATTTTCCAAGAAAAAAAAAAAAAAAATAAACCAATTAATGAAAAACGTGTGTGAGAAAAAAAACAAAAACCACACAACAAAAATCCATTTGAATTATGTTATTTTATTTACAATTAAACGATAAAAAACAATAATTTTAAAAATGGTAAATATCAAGACGATTTGTACTGAATTAACTGATGCTTTTAAGACAGAAACTGATGATCCTGCAACTATAATAACTTTAATTGAAATTCATTTAGAATCCCTTAATAGATTAAATGTTTCATTATCGAAAAAAGTTAAATATTTGGTTACGCTTTTAGATTTAATTGAATCTTATCCGGATGTATTGACTAAGATTAGTTGGGATTTACCCAATCAATTATTAGAATTTTTGAATGAAAATAATTTAAATATTCATTCAAGTTTAAGAAAAAATCATATTATTCCAATCATTATTAAATGTTTTAATGTTATCACTTTGTATGGTAATCCGAAAGAATGTTTTATTACTGGTTGTGAATTGTTAAAGAATCTTTCTTGCATTGAAGAGGAAAGAAAAGCTATTCAATTAGAAGAAAAAAATCAGAAAAAATTTGATAATACTAAAACTCATAATGAAAAAATTGATGAAATTCATAGTGATAATGAATCTATTAATGATGAACTTTTTTTACAACAATATTTTTTAGAATCTAATTCAAAGGATATTCCTGATCATTATATAAATAGAGTAAGATCCGAATTTTTAGTTGGTTTAAAGATGTACATTCTATTTGAAATGATTGGAGCTTCATTAAAACGTATTTCAACTTTATATCCATCAAAATATTTAAGAATTGCAACGAATATTTTTGAAGAATTTATTTTAAACAACAATAATAATTTAGAAGATCCAAAATTAATGTTACGTCGTATTCATAATTTTTGTAGAAGTTATATGCCACCAAATATTCCTGAAAATTTTATTAAAGAAAATAATTTACAGAAAGATGAAATTGAAAAAATTTTTGAAAATGAAAATATTTTACAAGCTAAATTATTAAGGAGATTATGTACTTTTTCAATTGTTGAATGTGTTAAAACAAATATTGTTATAGTTGAACCAATATATTTTAATAAGATTTCAAATACATCATATAAATTAACTGAATTTTATAAAGGTTTATGGGAAATGCAATCCAGATTTTATAATTTAGTATTATCATTGGATATTGATCTTTTATCAGAATTTAAAAATTGCATTGAAGAATCTAAAAAAATTTATAATGGATTACCAAAGGAAGATGAAATTATTTCAAAAGATGCTAAAGATTTAATTAGTCAAGGTATTTTTGAAATATCTTATAAATATCGTCTTCAAAAATTATCTATTGAAAAAAACGTTACAGTATTACCTGAAGGTATACTATCACTTTCAGCAATTCATTACATTGAAACTAAAGATCATTTAATTAAAAATTTAAGAATTGATGATGCAATTTTTTTATTTTTAAATTTTGTTACACCAACATTTTTCTCAAATCTTTATTCAAATTTAAACGTTGAAAGTTCTGCAAGGTATTGGATTTGGGTTAGTATAACACAAAATTCATGTAGTGTATTAAGAAAACAATTATTAAATGTTCAATCATTTGTATTAAAGACATTTTTAAAGACAATTTTATTGAGAGCATGTATTCAAGTTAATTCAAATCTTAGAATGATGAATTTTACTTTAATTACACGTCTCTTATGTTTAATTAATGAAGATATTGGATTTGATTTTATTGCTGATGTATTAGAATCTTTCCCATATCCACATGGTAAAACTGTGGCTTTATTATTTTTAAAAGATTTAATGATTAAAAAAAGGTTAAAAAATGATGATAATAATAATAATAATAAAAATGAAATTATTGAAAATTTTTCAAAATTATCAATTAATGAAGAGAAAAAATCATATTTTGAATTAAATGAAAAAAAGATGAAAAGAATTTATAATATTGCAATTGATTCAATTAAGAAAGCAACTTTACCAAATAGAGAACAAACTGATATTAATTTAGTTATAAATTATATTACATTTTTTAATGTAATTAAAGATAAATGGGATTTAAGACAACTTCAAGATTTACAAAAATATCTTAGATTATATTCAAAATCATTAAATTTGAAAAATAAAAGTGTGAAAGTATGAAAAGTTTAAATAAATAAAAATGAAAATATATATAAAGATAAATAAATAAATAAATAACTAAATATATAAATATATAAATATATAAATATAATTCATGTACGTACGTATAACAAAAGCATTTATTATTATTATTATTATTTTTATTTTTTAATACCACCTCTTTTCATTGTACCATTAACACGTTCTAAACTTGCAACATGACCTTTTTCAATTAAAGGACCAAAAAAGACAAAAAAACCATCCTTTGTTGAAGCTCTCTGTTCTTCCCAAAATAATTCTGAATCATCAATAAATGGATCTTCAATATCATATTTTCCAATTAAATTTTTACCTTTCATTGGATGAGATTTTTTAATTTTTTCATCAATTTTTTTGTTTTCATTAATTAAAATTTTCCTCTTTAAATTTTTATCTTGTATAGTTAATTTTTTTTCATTATCAAAATTTTCTTCATGTAAGATTTTAAATAAATTAAATGTTACTGTACCATTTTCATCTAAATAATTATTTGAATTTGTTGAAAATAAAGGGATATTAATTATTGAAATTTTTGAATCTTTATCATTTTTAATTAATTTTGGTTCATTAATTTTTGATTCAGGGGAAAATAATTTATTATTACTATTATTATTATTATTGTTGTTTTTATTTGAATCTATTGAACTTATAGATTTAGATTTTTTAGCTTTTGTTGATGATGATAATTTATTATTATTTGAAAGGTTACTTTTACTTCTTTTTAAATTAATTGAAGGAATTTTTTTTTCATTTGAATTATCAATTATTTTTTTTTCATTTAATGAAGTTAATAAAGAAGAAACTTTAATTTGTTTAGTATCATTTAAATTATTATTATTATTATTATTATCATTAGTTATCTTTTTTTTAATCTTTGATTTTGTTTTAGGTTTTGATTTTGTTAAATTATTAGTTTGTGTATTTTCATTTTTAATGGGTAGATCTGGTGTTGGGGATGTTACTTTATTTCTATTTTTAGCTAATTCTTCAGCTATATTAGGTATTTTTTTCACGTTATTATTTAAATTTGTTATAGTATGTTTAATTAAAGGAATGTTATTTGATGGAATTTGATTATCAGGAGATGAAATATTTGATAAGACTTGATTAACATTTTTTGAAACATCTTTAGATAAAAATTGATTTTTTTCTTTACTAATTTTATTTGAAATTAATTCTGAAATTGTTTGACTTGTAATTTCATTATTAATTGGAGGTAAATAATTTTTTTTATTATTTATTGGATCATCATCAATTATAATAACTAGAGAGAGAGAAGAAAACAAACATAAAAAGGGCAAATGTTAGTGAAAAAGAAAACTAAAAAAAAAAAAAAAAAAAATTGTAAAATTTTTGAAATTGAATACTTACTTTCTTGATCTGATGTATTTTTACTCATGATTAATTGAATGTTGCTTGTTTAAAAGAATTGTTCTTTATGTATTTATATTGAAGATAATTAATTAATTAATTTATTTATTTACGGTAATAAATTTTTTTTTTTTTATGTTAAAAAAAAAAAAAAAAAAAAAAAAAAAAAAAAAAAAAAAAAAAAAAAAAAAAAAAAAAAAAAAAAAAAAAAAAAAAAAAAAAAAAAAAAAAAAAAAAAAAAAAAAAACAAAAAAAATATAATTGTTTAATATGATTAAAAAACCTAGTAATAAAAAAAGAAACAAATAAAATAAAAATCATAAAAAATGATTAATTAAACGATACTACCTCTTTGTCTTCTTGCAGATTGTGGATCAACTTTCTTAAATTCAGTTTGTCTTCTTGCAAATAAACTTAATATATCTGTTAAAGATACTACACCAATTAATTTACCTGTACGATATTCTTTTTCAAATAAATTTGGAGAAGTAGTAGTAGTAGTTGTTGTTGTTGTTGTTGGTGTTGTTGTAGTTGTTGTTGTATTAGTACTTGATATTTGTGATGGATCATCTATTGATGTTAAAAGTGGAGATGGAGAATGATTATTTGAATGAGGTTCTAAATTTGGAGAATTAATTGTTGAAGAATTTTTATTTTTATTTTTATTTTGTTGATCTTGTTGTGAATTATTATCATTTATATTTATATTTGTTGAATTAGAAATAATTTCAGGTGGTTGAACGATCCATAATCTATGAGCTTTTGTTGCTACTAATTTAGCTAAAGTTCTTGCTAAAGAAGAATTTGGATAAACGTGAAAGATTGGGAAAGAATCTTTACCAGTTTCTAAACCTCTTGAATTTAAAATGATTGAAATGAAATGACGACAAGTATTATGTAATAAAGGATATTGAGAAGTTCTTGTAACGTGTTTAACGTCTGTTACGGATATATTTCCAATTAAATTATATTGATTATCTACTACAGCGATTGAAGAGATTCTTTCTATATGCATTTTATAAAGGGCCATAATTAAAGGTTCTTCACCATTAATTGAAATTACTCTTGATTGTTTTGAAGTTGGTTTTGTATGAGAATTTAATACACCAATTTTTAAATCTTGTAAAGTATAATTAAATAAAGATTCTAAACCTGTGAAAGATCTTGCGTTATCCCAAAGATATTTAATTAGACGTCTTTGTGAAAGGATACCTTTAACTTTTGTCATTTCATTATTTGTTATAGCAACACGATGAACACCTGAACCTAATATACTCATAACTGTAGATAAATTTTCATCTTGTGGAATTTTATAAAAAGGATTTTTTGGAGTTAATTTAACTATTTCACCAACTGGGACAGGTTTACCATTTTGACAATCTTGTTTAATTTTAATATTATCGTTATTAATTTTAATATTAATTTTATTTAATACTAAAAGTAAATAAGAATTTAAATCGTTATAATCAAAAGTTAAACAATTCATATCACCTGGGAAATTTTCTACTGGGATTGAATTTAAATGATGTTTAATTAATGTATTAAACGTTTCTTCAACAGATAGAGAGCCTTCAACAAAGATTAATTTTTTTGGTTCAATTAATTGAGATAATTTAATGTGTTGCCATTTAGTATTATGTACTGAAATGATTGTTTGAGAAGGAGATTGAGTCATTGGGATTGAAGTATAATTATAATTATAATTATAATTATAATCTTGAATTGAGTCTGCAGTATCAGTTGTTGAAGCTTCATCGTTTGAAGAGTCTGTTTTAGCATGATGAATTTCTTTATAATTTTCGTTATGTGGTTGTACTAATGGTGGGGTAGATAACATTTCTACAATGGAAGCGTGTCTACTTGGGTTATTGCTGTTGCTGTTGCTGTTGCTATTGGTGTTGGTGTTGGTGTTGGTGTTTCCGTTGCCGTTATTGGTGTTGCTGCTGGTTGGCATTGTGACGAAGATACGTGTGTGTGTGTGTGTGTGTATGTGCGTGCGTGAGTAAGGTAGCTAGTGATTCTGAGGATAATAGTATGTAAATATGTATGAATGAATCTACTTAATATTATTTAACAATAGTGAATCACTTTTTTATTTTATTTTATTTTTTTTTTCAATTGGTTGGTTCTTCTGGATGAAAAAAAAAAAAAGTGATTTAAATTGGAAGAGGAGGGCAACGAAACGAAACGAAACGAAACGAAGCGAAGCGGGATGACCCGGACTGCGGGTGCGTAAATTAAGGGGCGGTGGTGTACCGGGTTAGCAGTTCATCGTTGCTTGGGAAACCCAAAAGCCGGGTGTCGTTTTCGGTGTACATTTTTTTGAACAGCGCGAGAAGCGCGTGGGTGTCCATCCGTGCACCGTCGCGCACGCCGAACGCGTCGGTGATTTTTTTGATCCACTGCATGCGGAACGTGACTGCGTTGGCGTCGTTGCGCGTGACTTGGCGCACCTCTGTCCGGAGCCACGCGAGTCTGTCGAGAGCCTCGGACAGGTCCGTCTCGCCGTGCGCAAACGTCGCGCCGATTTCGTCTCTGATCAGCGCCGTCAACCGCGGCGAGCATCCGTTCGAGCTCACGAGGATCTGCACCCGGTCACGTGCCAGCACAAGATTCGATCCGAAATAGAAGTTGCACAGCGGCGGCACGTCGGCAACGTTGATCAGCTGCGCGTCCCCAAACCGGTGCACCACGTCCTCGTGGATCTGTCGTGACCTCGCATGTTCCGATATGCACACCAGCACCATCGACCAGTAACTCTGCATCTCCAGATGTTTAACATCATACTTCTCCCTCACTATACAATATATCTTCCCACTATCAACTCCCCATACTTCATCTTTCCCCAACTCCTTCTCTTCAATCTTACAATGAACTTCCGGCGATACAATCGTTAACTTACATCCCGTTGGTAATAGCTTCACTAACCTCGTCAACCCCACTTCTCCCGCTCCAATTAGTAACACATTCCTACCTTTCAATTGATGCGCTAACTGCAAAGATAATAATGTCATCGTTTCTTTGTTTCTTTCTTCGTTTTATACTAGTAACTTTCCTCTTGTCTTTGCAATCTTTTATTACATACACACATTTATTTATATATTAATTAATATCCATCTCGCGTCCATAAAACTGTGTAAACACAAGAAAAAAAAAAATTTACATATTTATTCTTATTTAAATTCACGTGACTGAAACAAAACAAAACAAAACAAAACAACTTACAC
Source organism: Jamesozyma hellenica (assembly GCA_030571615.1). NCBI lineage: Eukaryota > Fungi > Ascomycota > Saccharomycetes > Saccharomycetales > Saccharomycetaceae > Jamesozyma > Jamesozyma hellenica. The sequence continues at coordinate 38,664 of JAJLYD010000187.1, read as the reverse complement.
AAATTTTTATCTAAAACAAAACAAAACAAAACAAAAAATTACAATGGTTTTTTTAAATCGTCGTAAAATTTGGTACCATATTTTTACTTGTATTATTATTACCACTATTATCTCCTGATTCATAATACATTGATGATATTCTTGGATTCATTTGTCGTAAATTATTATTATTATTATTATTATTACTACTACTACTATCCATTCCCATTTGTAAATTATAATTATAATTATAATTACCAATTTTATCAAATTCAAAATTTGAATCTTGTGAATTTAAATGCAACTGTAACTGCAATTGTGATGATGGTGATAAATTGGTTTTACCCCATGATAATCTAATTGGATTACCATCAATAATAAATCCTTGTAACCCTTGAATTGCAGCTTCTGCATCAATCTTATTTAAAAATTTAATAAATCCACAATTTTTACCTTGTGGTATCTTAACATTAATAATATTACCAAATGATTTAAAAATACTATACAATTGATTTTCATTTATATTACAATTTAATCCACCAATAAAAACTGTTGTATTCTCTGGATCATTTTCAATATTTAATATACTATTTGCTGTACTTAATAATAATGGAATTTCAACTTCTGATTGTTGTGCTTGTTGTTGTTGATTAATATTATTTCTTGGTGTTGCATATGCAACTCTTAATGGTCTACCATGAAACCAAACTCCATTCATTAAATTTAATGCAATTTTTCTTTCATCATCATTTGCAAATCTAACAAATCCAAAACATCTTGACATTCCACTAATTGGATCAGTCATAACTCTAACAGTTTTAACACTTGCAAAATTTTTTTGAAATAATTTTAATAAATCAGCTTCTGTAACCATTGGTGCTAAATCACCAACAAATAATGAATATTCTGGTGTTAATGGAATTTCACTTGTTAATGTTGCACCTGATGCCCAATTTAATCTATACATTCTTTGTCCCATTGGATTTGTCCATTTATTAATACTTTTTGAAAAAATATTTGGTATAGGTGTTGAATTTAATAATAAAGCTTCTTTTGCATCATTTTGTGTTAAAAATTCAACAAAACAATATCCAGCATGATGTAAAGTAGTTGAATTTGCATTCGCATTTACATTTGAAGTAAATGGAATTAAAATATTTTTCTTTGCACGAATTAATTTAATTGAAACTGTTTTATTTGAATTAAACCAAATTTCTTGTATTGTTGATTCATCAAAATTTGGATCTAAATCTCCCATCCAAAGTGTTCTTGGTGGTTCTTTTGAACTTTGTATGGTAGTTGATGGTGGTGATGGAATAGTTTGTAACATGTCTTTTATATAAATGTATATATTATGATTTACAATAAATAAATAACAAAATATATATATATATATATATATTTATTTATTTATTTATTTATTTATTTTAGTTCTTTTCAATTATAAATTAAGGGACTCGCATCGCATCGCACGGCGCTTCACATTTTATTTTATATTTTTTTACAGATCCAAAATTGATTGATTTTCTTGTTTCTGTTTGCCGCTGGACGCGTTTTCTTAACAGAGGAAAAACAAACAAACAAGCAAACAAAGAAATAAATAAATACTTGCAATTGTTTATTCAACAAATCAAATCAAATCAAATCAATAACAGTAACAGGCTATTATATTACTTAGAATGGATAGAGATACAAGAATACTCTATAGACAACGTGGTTCCAACCTAAGAAGGTATGTAGACAACGACGATGTGCTAGTAATCAAAACCCCAATTAAATTGACGGAAACCTCTACCACAGAAAAAAATGAACAAACACCAGTAAATGATTTCCCAGAAATTGAAACTGAACTATCGCAATTAAATTCGCAAGAAAAAAATTTTGCTAATTCACATTTATTAAAATCAACACCAAATTTTAAAAAACCAAGACTTCCAATACCTCAAACTGAGATAACAAAGACTTTTACTTTTCAATTTGATAAAGATACAAAACATGATATAGATTCATTAATAATATCAAACTCATTATTAAAATCATTATCTATCTTACAAGAATTATACAAACATTTATGGAAAGATTATCTTTCAAAACGTGCATTAGTTGAAATTGAAAAACATCAAAATGATATCAGACAAAAACTTTTTTATGAAATAGATTATAATATTTTTGAAAACGTTTCAATTGCAATTAAAAATGATTTAAATGATATTTATGATATTCATTTAGCTAATAATGAATTAATTAATTCTTGGAAATTAGCCGCGCAAAATAATATAATTTTGAAAAAAAATTTATTCGATTTAAGACAAAAAATTCAAAACATTTTACAAGAAAATGAAAATACTGAAACTGATATTAATACCGATAATAATTCATTGATTTTAAAAGATAGACTAGAATTAAATAAAGATTTACATAAACTTTCCAATTTACTTAAAAATGATAATAAAAATAAAAATGAAAATGAAAATGAAAATGAAAATGAATCACATAATGAATCTAATAATGAATCTTTTAATCACAATGATATCACTTCTTTAAAGAGAATTTACTCTGAAATCACACCAGACGGCGGAATACTCACCCGGATTGAACGGGTAACCAAACAACTTAAACAACTTATTGAAGAGTAACCCGGTTTTTGGTTCGGTTTCTTCTTTATTGAAAAAACAAACAAACAAACAAACAAACAAACAAAAAAGGAAAATATACTAAAAGGAAAATATACTAAAAGGAAAATATATAATAATAACATTAATAATAAGGAATAACAAAACAAAAGATTAGTAAAAAAATAAAAAAATAGTTTATCATGTCTAATAAAAATGATACCACGAAAGATCCATTAGCTATTTTTATTAAAGAAATATATTTTGGAAGAATTTTACCTATCTTACCAATACAATCAAATTGGCAAACTTATCAATCAGTTGAATCCGATCAATTTTTTATATCATGTAGAACTTTAATTATGAATATTTCAATAGCTAACGATTTAAATCCAATTACTAATGAAACTTTAAACTTAATAGATTATATCTTAAAAGATAAAGAAATTATATCATTAGATAATAATGATAATTTAATTCATTCAATCTTAGTATTAATAAGATTATTAAGTGATACAATGGAATATTATTGGGATAATAAAGATTTAGATAAAAAAAAAAAAAATAATTTACCAAATTCAGTAATTGGTTATTCAATTATAAGACCATGTTTTCATCAAAGACAACCAAATCCTTTAAATAATTTAATCGCATTAAGATTAATGTCCACTTTAATGAAAATTAAATTTAATACAAGAAATTTAACTATATTTAATAATATGTGTTATAATTTATATCAAAAAAATATTGCTAAAAAAATGATTAAAAATTTTTTACCAAATTATCAATTTTTTTTAAAAAAAAAAAATTATCCAAATTTTATTAAAATTTTTGATATTACAATTTCTCACATATTTAGATTTATTGCTGCATCAAATTCAAAACAATTTTTAAAATTTTTAAAAATTAATTTAAAAGATTTAATTTTAATAAATAATCATTCACAATCAGATTCTTTTATTCAAAATTTTGAATTATTAAGTTATTTCTTCTTAACAAAAGAAAATTTAATCATTTTCTTAGATTTAATAAACATTTTATTTCAAAAATTAAATAGAAAAATTTTAAATAATTTGTTACTATTTTTTGCATCAAAAGCTTTATTTTTTTGGATAATGGCAAGACCAAATGAATACGTTAAAATTTTTCATCTATTACAAAATCAAAAAAAAAATTTAATTAATATAAATAATGATCATTATTCTAAAGATTTTTTTTTATCTTTGAAAAAATTACCACATCTAATAGATTTATTATTTGATAATATTTTTTTATTCTATAATGTAACAAATATTTTAACTTCAAATTATGATTCATCAATAAATAATAATAATAATAATAATAATGAAAATAATAATAATGATATTAATAATAATAATGATAATTATAGTAATGATAATAATAATAATAATAATAATAATTATAATACTACTAATAATATACCATCTTCATCTTCATCTTCATCAAATTTAAATAATGGTAACAACAACAACAACAATTTATCATCTGATGAATCAATTTCATATGATACTTCTTCAGAATCATCAGAATCATTTCCAAATTCTCCAACTAATTTTAATAGTATATCAAATGATTTAGAAAATATAAATAAAAATTCAACAATAAATCAACAACAATTCATCTCACAAACTCCAACAATTAATGCTTTATCTTTATTAAATTCTTCAAAACAATATCCAATCGAATTAAATCAATATTATCAAAATAGAATTCCTTCTTCATTAAATAACGAAACTTTAATATCATCTAATCAAAATCAAACAACTTTATCATCTTTAGGTTTTAATGAACTTATTAATAAACCAACTGTCTTTAATTCTTCACAATATTTAGGTACTTCAACTGTAATAGATAATAATAATAATGATCAATCAAAAAATAAATCACAAACTGATTTTATTTATTTAGAAAATATTTTAGATTTATATACTCATATTGATGATCAAGAATCTTTACCACATACATCCGTATTAAGATTTTTAATTGTATTAATAATGTTAGATACTGATGTATTTAATGAAATTAATAAACAATCATTTAAAAATATTCCAGATTGTTTAAATAATAATGATGAAATGAAACATTTAACTTCTTCATTGAAAAAATTAAAATTAAGTAATAGTACAAAAAAAAAATCTTTAAAACTTATTCAATTATTAATTAAAAATATTACTCAAGTACAAACAATTTCAGATGTTTCTTTATTAAATTCATTAAGATCTTTATTAACTTTTTTTTGTTTAACTTCATCTGCTTCTTTATTCGATGATTCATTACCTTCAGTTTTATTTATTAAAAGAATTGTTGAAATTTTAGCAATTAATTTAAATATTGGTAATAATTGGGAAAGTAAAAATTTAAAAATTAATCCTTTTTTACAAAATATTTTTAAAAAATATTCTATAACTTTTTTCCAATTACAAATTAAATTTTTTTCTTCAGCAATTCAATTAGAACGTGAAAATTTTTTAAATAAATTAAATTTAAATTCAATTATTGAATCAAATGATTTAAAAAAATTAAATTTATATACTGAAAGTTTTAGAATTTTTTTTTATTTATATTCTCCAAATAGTTTAAAAGAAAAAATTGCATTACAAACTTCAAATTTTTTAAAATTATTATTTTCAAAAGCTTCTGATATAATTTTTCAAAATAAAAAAAAATTTGATAATAGTTTATCTGAAATAATTAATTCAATCGTTGATGGAACAATTTTAAATCAAAATGGAATAAAAAAATTAAATATTAAAGAACAACTTTTATTATCAGATAGTAGTTCATTATCTTTAAAAAATGATAATTTACAAAATAAAGAATGGTCACCAAAATTAATGAAAAGATCAAATTCATCAAATAATAAAGAAATTAAATTAATTACAAAATCAAAAGAAATTAATTCATCTAATATTTCATCAAAATCTTCATCTTCATCATTATTATCATTAAATAATGAAAATGAAAATGAAAATGAAAATGAAACAATTAATAAATCATCTGATCGTTTAAATTCTCCAATATCATTTTTTGCTCCAATGATGACTACTACTGCTTCAAGTCCATTAATTTCAAGATCAAGTGCTAATTTTAAACCTTCAATGAGAACAACTTCAAGTTTTATGAGTAATAATAATAAGATAAGACGTTACTCTGAAGAATCTAAACCAAGTAATATAAATTTATTTAAATTAAATGTTAATAATTTTTCAACAGAAAATAAATCAATAACAACATCATTAAACAAAAATGATGATTGTAATTATTTTTATGGAAAACAAATAATGATTAATATTTTAAATATTTTTACAAGAATGACAAAATTTTTTATCTTACCACATGATCAAGATTCTGATTTATCATGGGTATCAGAAGATTTTAAAAATATAATAAAACCACTATTTATTTCAATGATTGAATCAGATGAAATTTTACAAATTACTGCACAATCTTTTATGAACGTTTTATTAGAATATATTAAAGAATTTAGTACAGATGAAAGTGTAATGACTTTTAAAGGTTATACTTTACTTTGTTCATATACAGTATCTTTATTAGCCATAGAATTATTCAATTTAAATATTACAATAAAGGAAAGAATCATATTATTGGATACATTACATAAATATATGAAATTACGTGCACATTTAATTAAATCTTCTGAAAATACATCACGTAGGGAATGTGTTATAGAAGTTGAAAAATCTTCATTTTCTTTAGTATTTGGTACTTTAGGACGTGGTATCTTTGTTTCACTTCATTGTAATGATACAAAGATTCAACAAATGTTAATTGATATTAATTCAGAATATTATAATTTAATTAAATCATTTATGAAAAATTGTAAACAAGAATTAACTGAAGAATTTACAGGAAATTTAAAATTTGTTAAAATGTTAGCTAAAAATAATATTGTAAGTTCTTCAGGTTCTGTTGCATTTCAAAGACGTATTTTAAATGCTTTATTAAAATGTTCAATTAAAGCTGATTCCATCATTTTAGATGGTGTAGATACCGTTTTTAAAAAATGGTATTTTCACGTTAAATTAGAAAGAAATTTAACTAAATCTGAATCAGTAGATTTTAGAAATTTAGCAAGAATATTATCAGCGGTTTCAGGTTCATTATTAGGTGTAGATTTTCAAAATGATGAAATTATAATAGATGATACATTTAGAAATAAATATAATTATAATACAACAAACGTTTTTGTTTCGGCATCTCCTTCATCATCATCACCATCTTCTTCTTCTTCTTCTTTTTCTTCACCTACTACGTCTTCTTTTTCATCAAGTTTATCATACGGTGGCATAAATATACTAGTTGATTCATTGAAAAAAAATTTAAATTATTTCATATTCAAACAATGTCAATGGTTAAACAATAATGATTTATTGACTAGAGAAAACGCTAGAGATATCTTAAGTGTTGAATTACATCCTCTTTCTTTTAATGTTTTATTTAATCATTTAAAGATTAAGATTGATGAAATAATGTATTTGGATTTATCTTCAAAAGAAAATGAATTATCTTTTGTTCTTTTACAACAAATTATTATTATTTTAAGAACTATCTTAAAAAGGAATGATATTAATCATGTAATTTTATTTTTTTCAGTAGATATAATTGAAGTCATTGATAAATTAATAACTTTGGTACATAAAATTCCAAATGATTCAAAAAATTATTACAAAACAATTATTCATATGTCAAAAATGTTTAAAGCTGTTGAACACTCTGAAAATTTATTAGCTATAAAAAATCATTTTTTATTAAAAAATAATTGGTTGAATTTAGTTCTAAGTTGGTTTAATATTACAATTTTAAAAGATTATGATTTAGAAAATTTATTTAAATCTCATAGAGATATGGATTTGAAAAAACGTGATATGGATTATCTTTATATTGATACTACTATTGAATCTTCTAAAGCGATGGCTTATTTAACTGAAGATGTTCCATTACATGTTGTTGGTACAGGATCTGAATCTGAAATAAGAGGTGCCAAGATAGTTTTATTTGGCAATTTCTTCAATACACTTTTAAAAGGTTTAGAAAAAAGTATGGATGTCGATAAATTTCCAGTTTCATTAAGACATAAGATGAATATATTAAGTGAAAATATTATATTAGCATTAACGAATTTATCTAATGCAAATGTTGAAGTTGGTTTACAATTTGTCTTACCAATGGGTTACTCTAAGAATAAAAATATTCAAATTGCTTTTTTGAAAGTCTTTATTAATATGTTTTCAAGGTATCCATTGGAAAATAAAAAAATTGAAGAAGCCAATTTAGCTGTTGTTGATAAATTATTATTTTCTCTTATTAAATTTCCCAAATTTATCTTGGCTGCGGCAAATATTTGTCCTGTTAATGATGTGGATGCATATGCAGCTGTTGTTGTTGATGGTCTTGCAACTAGAAATGCATCACATTTAGCTGTAAGTGAATTGATTTTAGAAGAAATTAGAAATGCTTCTGGTCCAGCAGATATTTTAAGAAGAAATAGTTGCGCTACAAGAGCTTTAGCCTTGTTATCTAAGGATAAAGGTTCGGAATATTTAATTAATACATTAAAACCAACTTTAGAAGAAATGATAAGTAATGGAGATTTTTTTGAAATTGAAAAATTTAAACCTAATGATAAGACCATTGAAGAAAACCTTGAATTATTTACAAAATATATGAGGAAAATAATTGATGCCATTGGTGAATCAGTTAAAGGTATTCCACCCGAATTTTTTTACATTTGTCAAAACATTTATATTGAAGTAAAGAAAAAATTTCCAGATTATGGTCATGTTGCAGCCGGCTCATTTTTATTCTTAAGATTTTTTTGTCCCGCTTTAGTTAGTCCAACGTCGGAAAGTATTATTGATGTAATCTCTTCGAGTGAAAAACGTTCATTGATAGTCATAGCTAAGATTATTCAATCAATTGCCAATCGTTCTGATATTTTAGCCAAATGGCCTCTTTTAAGTACCAAATGTGACTTTTTAGAAGAATGTAGGACAAAAATATTCAATTTCTTGGAAGAAGTATGTCGTACAAATAGAAATGTTGAAATCAAAATCCGTATGGATGGTCCAGCTAAACCATTTGATTTTAATTTTGTTCATCGATTCCTGTATAGCAATGGTATTCAAATTAGAAAAAATATTTTCATTAATAACGCTTCAAAATATAACAATGATTTTTTTCAAGATGTTTTAATATTTGTAGATTCGTTATTAGGTCAATTAGGTGAACCTAAATTTGGTCGGAAAAATGATGTCCCAGATTTTTTCAGGTCTCATAATGACGAATATCCAAAATTATATGATTTTATGAATAGATTGACTTTTAAGAACTTTGATGAAATTGACAGTGACTACACATTAGTTAGAGAATCTTTATCCAGTAATGGTGTACCTACAATAACTTTGACCTTAGGTAATTTATCGATTTATTGTGTTGATTTAGAAGCTTCAATCTTTAAGTTATTACAAATGTATGTCAGAATTTGGTCATCAAAACATTATTTTGCAGTAGATTGTACCGAATTTGATTCATCCACATTTGACATTAAAAGGTTTGTTTCTATGTTATGTAATTTACTACCAGACTTCGTTTTAAAGAATTGTCAAACTTTTTACATTGTAAATGTAAATGAGGATTTTTTAATGAAATGGGATGATATATTTGAACAAACAAATGTTTTTGTGAGACATGGAATACCACATGTTTTTGTTAATACTAACTCCGACTATGAATTGATAAAATCATTAGGAATAACTACAAAAGGTTTTGAAGTTTTACAAGATGTTCGTGTTACTTTACATGATTTAACTTTATATGAAGAAAATATGAATCGTATTGCCTTAGTTTCTTTAAAAGTAGGGGATAAATATTTCCAAGTTTTACATGAAACTCCAAAACAATTTAAAATGAAACAAACAGATACATTAATAAACTTAAAAGTTAATGATGTATACGAAATTTCTAAGATTTCTTCTTGTCGGGTTTCTTCTATTACAGGTGTTTCAGGTGAATTTGTTGTCAATTTGATTAATGATGAAAGGCTGATATTTTGTAGCCCTAAATACTTGGAAATTATGAAAATGTTTGAATATGCAATAGGCAAAGGATATCCCGAATATGCAAACGGAGAAAACCCATTGACAATGGTTGATTTACATAATAGTCGTGAAGATTTAATAAAATGTAAAGATTTAATTGGCCACATGCTTTTGGTAATGATAAAAGCTTTGTTTACCAATGATAACGTGGTGACGAACTTACTGTTCAATTTATTTGCTGCTCTAGAAAGCGCATTTGGATTGAATTTTGGTTTCCGGTTTCAAAATACTCCAGAAATATACATACCAAATGATGTGACAACATTTATTTCAAGTGTTGCACAATCTATTTCATATTTTCATCCTGAACTTACAATGTATGTTTGGAAGTACATGTTAATTGGTTTAGAGGACAAAGTTATTCCAATAAATTATGTTCCTCATACTATTTGTTTTTTAGCCTACTGGATTCCTAATCTTTATGAATACGTTTACTTGGAGGATGAAGAAAATGGTACAGATAATGTGTGTAAAATAATTCGCTCTTTAGTTAAATTGACGCTAACAGATCCTTCTTGTACAACGCATTATTTACATGAAATATGGTTTTTGGTGGCTGCGGATTCAAGATTAACTAAATTAGTGTTTGATGAAGTTCTCAACATCTGTCTTGAAAGAGATTCCGAAAATAAAGAATGGAAAAATACTTTAATTATATTAAATGGATTTCCGAGTATTGAAGTCATTTCACATGTTATTTCGAAATTGATGAATATTATTAAGTCATTTTTACCGTCTTCTAAATCAGAAGCTGCCACACAAAGTTGGTCCGAATTGAAAATTTTATTTGCTTTAGCTGTTCACTTATTTTTTGAGTCTACGCTTCTGACGCAAATGTTTCTACCAGAGGTCCTTTTCATCATTTCTTTATTGATCGATGTTGGGCCGGTAGAATTGAGAAACTCTTTACATGAATTGTTAATGAACGTGTGTAATTCGTTGGCTAGTAATACTTTGGATCCATCGAAGAAAAAACTAATAAATGAAGTCACAATGAATTTTTCAAAAAATAAAGTGAAATTAATGTTTAGTTTTAGCCAATATAAAAATGCCAACTTACCAAATATTAACCCAAATTCGTTTTTCAGTAAATTCAATGTTTTAGATAATTTTATTACCAATATCAACATTTTAATGGAACATTCTAGTGAATCGGAAGCGTTGACTTGGAAGTTGGGATATAGGAAACATTTGAGTGAAATTATTTTCACAAATAAATCCTTTTTAACTTCTCGTGCAACTATGATATTAGGTATTTGCTGTCAAAAGAAGATTTCCCAGACCTTCTGTAAAGATTTGTTAAAAGAAACTATGATGGTCATTGCCACTCCGCGCGTTACTGGTGAATTATTGTTTTCCATACTAGCGCATGGCTTCACTTACAGTAAAATCGTAGAAGGATTGGATCCATCATCAATATTGTTAAAACGGTTGTTTTGGTTTTCAATTTCCCTAGTTTACTCTCCAAGCCCTCCTATTTTTGAGAGTGGTCTGGTTTTTATGACGAGTTGTTTCAAAACTTTATATATACGTCATTTTGAAGAAGGTTTGGGCAAAGAAACAGTGTTTAGTCAATTATTAAATGCTAGATCAGGTTTGGATATTTATTTGAAAAGGTTAGAGGAAGAAAATAATTTGAAATATACCGAAGAAAATTTTGCAACAATTATTAGTTCCTTCATAAGTAGAGGTTTGGTCATGCCCTTTATTAAAGCTAATGCTCTAGATTGTTTGATACAACTTTTTAAAAACTCATACCGTGAATACGTTTTATTCAACAATACATCTCAATACAAGGGTTACATGTTTTTGTTATTTCTTGCAGTGAATCAAGATCAATTTAGAAATCTTTTAGAATCGGCTCAATTTTATGGAGAAACCATTACTTTGAATGCCCATTGTAAAATTCCAAAATGTCTAGAAGAATGGTTATGCTCAGATAGTGATTCTTCTAACAATGCATTATATCAAGGTGCAATGCTTTTCAAAAATCAAAGCATAGATGAACCAGCAAAAGCGAGATTCGTTTATATTATCAAGCATTTGTTGGAAAAGAAACCGTTATGTCTTTTAAGATTTGCAGATTCTTTGAGGTTAGAGGTTAGGAATGCAACTGCTTCCGAAAAAAATTCGGAAGTAGTGCATTTGATATTCGATATTATAAGCGATCTTGTGAAATTTGATGAGTATCACGAACTAGAGTTGTATCACCAAGAGACCATAAAGAGGCTAAGGGAATCTGGATTAGGATTAATTATTAATACTAAATCTAATACAAATGATCTTAGATTTGATTCCAATAAGTTATCCAAAGAATCAAAAACTATTTATAAAAGAAAAAGGGACGTTGTGTTATTATTGGCCTTTATAATCCGTGCGAGAAAATGATGGAAACACTATACTATCAATTTCTTATAATAAAATAACTACTTTCGTGTGAATCATTTTTGATATTTAATACCTGTCTTATTTTTATTTTTATTTTATAATCTGATATAATACATTATAATACGTAATTTACTTAAATAAACTAATTTAATATTATGTTATTTCTTAAAGCAAAATGATCCTTTGATAATCCTACATATATTATGATACAAATTTTGTTTACTTAGATTCAGAATTAAATGACACCCTATGCAACCTTTCAAATTCTTTCTTGTCAGATTTGTAGATTAACATCGTTACCCTTGCATCTTCGACAGAAGAATGCTGTCCATCTTGAACATTTAATTTCAATATTTCCTTTGCAAGTTTTTTCAAACTTGGTGATTTTCCTTTTGCGTATTGTTGTCTAAAAGGTAAGTGTCTAGCGGTATCTCGGATCATATTTTTTGGATGTGATAAAAGCAAAGCCTCTAAATCGTGTTTAATGGCATGACCCACCAATATTCTTCCTTTTAAAATATCTGCACATTTTTCTTGAGCTTCTTTGAAAGAAATTGCATTTTTCATATGTTCAGGTTTTATTCCACTGACCCAAGTTCTCCAGTCTGTAACTTTTTCTCTTGGTTGGACAAACTCATCCATAACAATATGCCCAAAATAATTTGTTACAGATATTCTTGCCAACGCCGAATCCTTACCTTCACTGCCAATACCCACAAATTCACAATCCATGGCAACAAATTTACCTATTTCTTTAGATTTTTTAGAGTCAGGAATATTATCGAAATTGGGTTTTATTAATGTCTCCTCAACAGGCTCTACTTCATTCACTGCCTTAAATTCAAAAACTTTACCTTCTTTTTTATCAAGTTCATGTTTAGCAATTTCCTTATTCATGGAATAAACCATCCCCATAATCTTACTTCTTTCCTTTACAGGCTTTTCAACTTTATGAACATTTTTCTTAATATTTTTCTCAGGCTTTTTCCTCGACACTTTGACTTTCTTGGTAAGTTGCAACTTCAACCAGTTAGAAGATAATGCCATTCTGTCAAAATTTTTAACAATGCAAAATAATTCTAATGATAATCTAAATGTTTCAATTTTAAATCTCTGGCGTTTATAAGTGGTTTCAATATTCTTAAATTCAAAACTACCCAGTTATATTTGATTTCGAGATGAGCTACAAATGTTTATTTTTCTGAAAAAAATTTTAAAATATCCGGGTAAAACTATTGTGGAGTTTATGGAGGTCAGATTTGAGAAAGTAACATAAAATACAAACATCAAAGTGAAAGTTTAACAGAAATAACATAGTATTGGGAAGTAACCATTTCATATGGATGAAATCTGGATTATATGGATAAATCTACGTCGATAAATTACTTGAGGGCGCAATTTCTTCAAGCATGCCCTGAGAAGGATCAAATGAGAAGAATCATTAAACCGTACGGTCACGAAGTTTTACAAGACTACAATATATTAGATGACAAGATTAAAAAATTTTACGAGAACTCCAATGGCCAGAATTTACTTACTTTTTTAGAGTCTCCTCCAATTTTAAAAAACTACATGGAAGAGTATGCCAATTCCCTGGTAAACAAACGTTTAAGGAATAATATGCCCACAGGTAACGGTGGAGTTCAGGATTTTTTAAAAAAAGGAAAACAAGATGGCTTGGGCAAATCTGCTAACCAAGAAAAAAGTTATAATTTTAATGATAATAAATTAGTTCAAAATGGGGATAATCTTGCGTTTAATCCACAAGAGACTTTGAAGGTTAGAGATGTAACTCATTCGAATGGTAAAGTAATCGATGGAGAAATAAATCGTAAAGATAAAATAAATGAAAATAAGCATTCTGCGTTAGAATTCAGTGACTCCAAAAAGCGGTCGTCTAAGAAGTCAGGATTACAATTTACAAGAATCTTCAAAGGTAAAAAAGATTTTCGTCCATCTAGTGACAACAAGAAAAAAGCAGGAAACTCATCTGATGTCGTAATGCAAAAAATAAAATCTTTACCTAAAAGACATAGCAAATACGCAATGAATTTTGATTATGATGATAATTTAATAGACGACGATGAAGATGATGAAGGCGAGGATGAAGATGATACCGATTTACGAGAGCAATTTTTTCAAATGAATACGGAGACAGATATAAAGAATAGTTATTCAGAAAATTTTTCTGAATCACCCCATGATGACAATAAAACTTTTTCTTTGGGCAGTAATTTTGGTGGTACTAGTAAAAATAGATTTGATAAAAGAAAAAACATTGAAGGTGATAGTGTTAATTTTCATCCCAATGATATTTTAAGTAAAAATGATAATGATATTAATATCGATAAGATTACGATTAATAACAGTGAAAATAGTGATGATAATACTGAAGTCAATAAAAGACATAACAAAAATAGCGCGGAGAATAACAACAGTAATATTAATAAATATAAAAATAACGAAAACAACAGCATAACTAATACTACTGATGCAAGTAACAATGGTGAAGGGGAAACTAATATTATTTCTGAAAATATTTCAAAGTTAAAATCACGCTTGCCACAATTACCTGTATTAGATACTTCCAGGAATGGTAATAATTCGAAAATTGATCAAATAAGCATATCTAAAAGTAACCCAAAAACTCATCGTGTTATGGATGGTTCTTTGCAAATAAATGAAAGTGGGGGGTTGAAAAAAGACGAGTCAGACTTTTCTGACATTGAATCTTACATAAATGACCAAGATTTGAGAAATTTAAATTTAGAAATGATACATTCGACTGGGGGAAAAACCGACGAAATTAATTCAGAAATTTCTAAAGACTCAGAGTTTGTAAATCCTTTGCATAACAGGGATTTGACAGAAGCTGAATCAACCGATTTGATTGATGCGTCTTCGTTTGAAAAATCTTTATTAGAATCCGACTATAGTGATAGCAATTTTGTCAACGAGAAAGACTCCTCAATTGCAAGCGACTCTATTTCTTTAGATTCTAGTATTGTACATAATACAATGTCAGCACATTCAATTCCTATATCTTTTGAAAAATATGGCATATATCGAGGAGAAGATGATTCTACTCTAAGAAATGCTTTTGATAAGGCAGCTTCGAACATTACATCATCAAAACACGTACAAGGAAAAGATAGAAAAAATTTTATAGGATCTCGAAGAAGTTCGATTTCTCATTCAATTACAGGTCAAAGATCTTCTGTCTCTTCCACAACAGCTTTAAAATATAAAATTTTACAGAACAAAAAAAAAAGGTCTGTATCTGTAACGACTGAGAATAATAAACCAAACAACTCAATTTTAGGAACTTCATTAAAGAATAAAAATTGTTCTAAAAATGATAATATTTATACTCTTTCTGGAAAATCGGTTAACTCGAGTAGGCTGAACTCTAAAGAAAGTTTAGTACCTTTTGAAAAAGTTGATTTTGACACTTCTCCTAAAAATCTACATTCAAATTTATCTAATCTGTTCAGTAGAAAAAAACAAAAAGTTACGAATCCTTCCGAAGCATTAGAATATTTTTCATTTGTTTCTGGTAATACTGTCCCCAAAAGTGATTCGATGGAATTGGAAGTTTATATTCAAGCATCAAAAAAATACAAAAGACATTCATTCAATGCAAAAGTAAGAAAGGAAGCAAAGGTATTTAATGTGATTGGATATCTATTATATCTTTATACAACCGAATGCAAACCTGAAAACTTAGAATTAGATGGATTGACCCACTCTGAATTACTGGATCCTAATAATTTTTCTCTTAACATTGTTGACGAAAATGGTGATCCTTTTGAAGATAATTTTGGTAAACTTAATAGAAAAAATAAAATGGCATCTGTTTCTGATAATGAAGTAGTTATATGTAAAGTTGGAGAGGATGAAAAGCAAAAAAATCAATATGAAACTCCAATTCCATATGATCTAAATGGAGATGTCGTGGATTATGCTAAATCAATTGTTTCCAAGATTTCCGCAGGTAATGCAGATGCTGCTGATTCTACCATAAACCAATTGAGTTTCTATAAACCTATGGTAGGAAACGTCGATATTTTACCAGGATCATCCAATAATGTAATTGAAGTTATTGTATATAAATATCCTAACTTAAACCCAAAATTCAATTTTACGACCGTGAATGTTCTTTTAACCGATAATATTAACGACATTCTTGTCAAATACTGTCGGATGAAAAATCTCGATCCTAATGAATATTCTCTGAAGGTGTTTGGTAAGAACTGCACATTGGATTTGAATGATACGGTTTTAAGACTTGATGGGATGAACAAAGTTGAGATAATTTCTAAAAAGGAAGCAAGGAAATTACAACTTGAAAAAATTAAACCTAATTTAAGAAAACCTCAATTGCCAACCATTCAAAGCAATGAGTTGACTCCTTTGACACTAGAACCAGATCCATTATATTTGAAAACGGCAGGCCGTGCTCATGCAACTGCAGAACCTCATATGGAATCTAAACCATTGAACAAATCAAGAAAAACATCAGCCAAGTACAAATTGAGTTTAGCCAGACAAATTACAACTTCAAGCAATTCCAACTTTAATGCCAATGGTTCAAATGTATTTTTTAAGGCAAAAAATAACTCTAAAGCATCATTACCGTCACCTTTGCAAATATACCATCAAAATCATTCACAAGAATTTCATCAGTATTCGCCAGATAACCTTGGAAATAACAACTTTCAGGATTTATTTTCTGGGGCTTATCATAAGTACAAAGTGTGGAGAAGGCAGCAAATATCTCTTACAACTAAACATGAAAGAACTCTAGCGTTGGATGGGGATTACGTTTACATTGTTCCACCAGAAGGGAAGATGCACTGGCATGAAAACATCAAAACGAAATCATTTCACATAAGCCAAGTTGTCCTTGTGAAGAAATCCAAACGTGTGCCAGAAAATTTCAAAATATATGTGAATAGAGGATCATTGGACATCAAGAAATATTACTTTGAGGCTGTTTCTGCTCAAGAGTGTACTGAAATTGTCACGAGAATCCATAACTTGTTAAGTGCGTACAAGATGAACCATAAGTAGACACACGTGCACGGGTTACAAGAGTATGCTTCTTTTTAATATATATATACATTTATTTATATAATGGACTCATTGAATATCTCATTCTCATTGATTACGCAAAATATTATTACTTTGCTAATTTTACCATATTTAAAGCGGACTATCGCTTCTGATTGGTCCAAACGAAAAAACGACAAGAAAGAACGCGATTCGCAAAGAAATGCAAATCTTGACAAACATGATTTCTACTCGAGCTTTCAAGGATTTTGCATTAGAAAGACATCACCTGTAAGTGGAATTATAAATAGGCTGGAGATTACAAACAAGTAGAAAGAAAATACATTGAAAGATTTACAAAGAATGGGTGGTGCATATCAAATTTTAGGCAGAACTTTCCAACCACATCAATTAGCTATTGCTACTTTAGCTACCGTTGCAGTAGTTGCTACTCCAAATCCATTCCGTGCTAAGAAAGAAAAGATTGCAGAAATCAAAGCTGACACCAAAGAAGAAGAAGAATTCATAAAGAATTATTTAGAAAAACACAATAACGCCAAATCTTAATTATGAATCTACCTTGTCTTCAATTTATCTTTTAACTAACCATTTATATGTTTACATACTCATATATTCCTTTTTAAAAAAAGAAACTAAACTTCATTACACAAAAATATATAAAAATATATCTATATAAAACGAACATTGCAAAATGAATATTTATTTTTAAAAAAAAAATAACTATATTAGTTAATGCAAAAAAAAAAAAAAAATGAGATAAAAAAGTGATTTTTGTCTTGGGAGGTGTGAAAAAATAGGTCACCATCTAACCCACTCTAATTTTGCCTTAATTACCAAGTACGCCAACAATTTATATACGAAGGCAACAACAACAATTACACCAAGATACTTGCTGGTATTTTTGACCAAATTATATGATTCTAAAACATCAGTACCATTTGAAAATTGGCATGATCCATTTTGTAATTTGCCCCCATCCTCGCAATTTAGTTTTAAGTCGCTAGGAAATGCTAAATTAATTAAAATCATTGCAATGTAGGATGCAGGGTTTATGTAATTAATACCTTTTAATATCCTTGGCATTTCAAGAGACATCAACCCTGACATTTGAGTCCCAATTGTCAAAATTACAGAAATACAATTGACTACAAATCCTGGTCTTTCAAAAAAGGTATTTGTCATTATCCCTAGTGCTTCACCACAACTTGTAATTACTATGGCACAATACACAGTAGCAAAAAAATTTCCCGCTGTTCTAGGGAGACCACATGCTAAAACCGTAAATATAGCATATAAAATTGAACCGATAGCAGATAAAGGTAATTCCAAAGTCATATATGCTAGGTAAAAAGGACCGATGCCGTACACATTATCTTCAAATTCTTTGTAGAAATAATTTCTTTCAGAAGGATAGCAGGCCAAATTAGCCAACATTCCAATGAAATAAAGTGCAGTAGCTTCTTGCGTTAAACCAAGTCTATTAGCTACACTAGCATAATTATTCTTTAAAGGTGCAAAATAAAGTGCGAATATCACGCCTAACCCAGGAACCTGTGCAATTCTGGCCATCAATGAATCAATATTTCTTCTTGTATTCGTAAATTGTCTTTTTACATTAACATAATATGCCAAGACAGAACTACATGGCTTTCTAGAACAATCTCCGTATTTAGAAATAAAAGTTTCGTTATTTAATTCTTGTTTTTCCAATACAGGCGAGTAAATGGATCTATGTTTAATATTAGTTTCCCATTTCTCTATAATCATTTCAACTCTTTGTATGGAAACATTTTCATTCTGTTCATTTTGGGTATTTATAGAAATTAAATCTAGAACAAAATCAGCCACATTTGTGAGTGGTGGACAAGAAAATCCCATTTTGTCAAAATAATCAACCATCTCACTTGGTGAACCATTAAAAGCAGTACGCCCAGATTTAGTTAACAATAAAACATTTCCAAACTTACTAAATAGTTCATATCTCGGTTGATGAATTGTGATGATTATTGTTTTACCAAAATTAAGAGAAAGATTTTGCAAAATCTCTAAAATTGTAGAGGAAATAAAACTATCCAAACCAGATGTTGGCTCATCTAATAATAAAATGGGTGGATCATTTAGTAATTGTATACCCATGGTCACCCTTCTTTTTTCACCACCACTTATACCTTTAATAAGTTCATTACCAACTATTGTATTTTCACAGTGCTTCAAACCTAAAGAAAGAATTAGTTCATCAATTTTAATTTTACGCTCCTTAGGAGTTAAATTGTGCAATCGTAATTCGGCAGCATACGTAAAGGTCTCCTTCACAGTTAATTTAGACAATAAATGATCATCATCCTGAGAAACATATGAGCAAACATTTTTAAACATGTATTCAGAAACTTCTATTTCATTAAAATTTATTGAACCTGATCTAGTAAATTTGGAAAACATTGATGACTTTATTCTACCCGATATTAAATTCAACAGGGTGGATTTACCAGAACCTGAAGGTCCCATGATCGCATTAATCATACCAGGTTTAAATAATGCATTGACTGAACGTAAAATTTGTTTATTTTCTTTGGCTAACAAAAATTTATTCCAACCTTCAAAAGTTTTCAAGAATTGGACTTTTAACTCAATATCTTTTAGTGTTATATAAATTTCTGGTGAATTGATACTTGATGATTCAATATCTACTTCTTTTTGCTTTGGTCCATCAAATATAGAAGTAAATGGATTGCTAACTTCTGTTCCATCTTGGTTCGATCTTTTTTTCTTCGATTTGACCTCATCTTGCAATGTTATATCTACTTTATGAAAGTAAAGTATTATAATTGCTGCAATATTATAACCTATGGCCCAACAAAATAAAACAACAAGAGGAACTGTTCGCCAATGGCGCCAAAATCCAAAGCTTTCAATAATTTGGTTACCTTGACAGGAGGACAAATTATTAGCGTCATCACAATATTTATCAGTAAAAGTGCTAGAAAGCAAAGCACCAAACCCATACCATGTAAAAGCTATATATTTGGTCCAACGTACATATACTGGCATAACCTTTGCATTGACAAAATAACCACAGCCCATTGACATAATTGTAAATGTTAAATTCCCAACCAAGGAAGCTATTGAATAATCTCTAGATATTGCAACAGACATTAACGATAATCCAGAACAACAAAATTGAGCTAAGAAATTGACTGCAAATTGTATAAAAAACTTTTGGGCATTTTTTTCTAAACCCCACATAAAATAAGTGATTACAGTGAAAATTAAAGGCATCATAACATCATCACTAAAAAACAATGAAAGTTTTCTTGCAACATAAAATGCTGCCGGGGATACTGCACCTTCGGCACGTTCACGATCAAATATACTAATATCTTGTTCACATAAACGATAAGTGTCAAATAATAAATATAAATAACTTTGTATAATTACAGATGCATAAAGGCAACTTGTTATCGATCTTAAACCCGCGATAGAAGTGGCGTCTGGTTTAAAAAAGATCCATCCAGTTACTGCACCCATAACCAAAGGTTCTAAAAATGTGGAGATTATTGTAGCGTAATCGTTAAAATTTAATTTGAAATTTCTCCTTGTTAATACAGAGACTTGTTTCCAAAATGGCACCAAGGTATTCATATTTTGAATTTCTAATTTTTTAGCTTCATTTATGGATTCATATTTAATATTTTTTTCTTCGTATTCTTTCCATGAATTTACCAATTCATGAAGACGTTTTTTAGTTCTGTTATAAGCCTCGGTGGATCTACCATCAACACTTGATAGATCAATCAAGTAATCGGCAGGATTGACCAAATTTGGAACTTTATAACCTATAGATTCAAAATAAGGTATAGTATTTTCCGTTTTGTTACAATAAACAACGTTACCTTTAGATAAAATACAAATTTGATCAAATAAAAATAAAATATCTGATCTGGGCTGATGAATTGTAATTATAAAGATTCTACCATCTTCCTTTGCTAGTTTTTTAATTGTTTTTATGACTAAATAAGCAGAATATGCATCCAAACCTGTAGTTGGTTCATCTAAAAACATAATTGAAGGATTCGATATCATTTGAGTACCGATACTCAATCTTCTCTTTTCACCACCTGATAAACCTTTATGAGTGCTATCACCCACAAGTGTATCAGCACAATCTTTTAAACCCAATTCATAAATTAATTGCTCTACGATTTTTTTTTTTGTTTCTTTTGATTTATTTAATTTTAAATCAGCTGCAAACATTAAAGTTTCTCTGCACGTCAATATGGGAGAAAAAAGATCATTTTGAGGTAAGTATGCCATATTAACATGATCAATATTGTTGGTTTTTTGTTTTTTATTTCCATTAATTTCGTTAAAGGATGATGTATCTTCAGAGTCTGAACTATATTTATCTTCAAGGACATAATTAATAGTACCTTCTGTTCTCAAGCCACCATTAATCTTAGCAGCCAAGACATTTAATAAAGTAGTCTTCCCTGACCCTGAACCACCCATAACGGCCATAACAGAACCACTAGGTAAATCCAACGAGAATGAATTCACCAAGACAGTATTACTTTTTGATGCAATGATAGATAGATCTCTTACATGAAGTTTGATATTTGGTATAAGTGAAAAAGAGATGTTGTTTTCTACGAATTTTGAAGACTCTAACATTTGTACTTGATTCTTCATATCATTCATACTCGAATGATAAATGAGCAGTCGCGAGAAAATGAGGTTTAAATGGTAAATACGTAATGAATTTGGCTGTTAGTTTAGGAAATGGCAAGATATAACGTATTGAACTTTTGGAACTGTTGCTCTAATTTCGTAAATTGTCCCAAACGGTTTGTAACCTCTCATGCATTGAAGAATGAATCGTTCGTTCTTACGCAGCTCTGTATAATTTCAAAAGTTACTCACTGTACGAGTGTTTTTTTTTCATTCCATTGCAACGGCGAGTCTGCCTGCACTCGTTCAGCACTTTCCGCGTAAAGAAATGTTGGAAATTAAAATCTCAAGACGGTTTTTGAGAACAAATCAATGAGGATTTGTATGTGAAAACAGGAATGTTTGCTTGTTTCTTTGATGTGTGGCCTCGACTTTTCCTGAATTTTTTCGTGAACTTCTTGTCATACATATTCTTATAATCAAAACCAGTATGGAACCCGAAAGAATACCCTCAAGCATACAATGAAATTGCCTTTCTGTAAGTATCATCATCGACTATTGTTATGAGCCTGATACTTCCCAATGTGGCTAACTATTGACACGCCACACAACTTCAAGTAAAGATGCTAGTACAAGATTAAATTGGTCAACTTTAACTAAAAAAGAAGTTCAACAGTATGTGTGAAATGAAGTTTAAGTTTAAGTTTATCTGGCGTGTATCGGAAATTTAAAACTTTATAAGCCGGAAAAACCCAAAACCCAAAACCCAAAACCGAAAAAAAATTAGAAATACACAGAATGGCCGTACAAGAAGTGCATGGATGGATGGATAAATGAAACCTAAAAAAAAGCTTAATTTGGCCACTCCGTTTTAAGCTTGTTCACGTAGCTGATAAAATAAAATATTTTTTTGACACACACACATGAAAAAAATTGTTGGGCCAGAGCTCAACAAATCAAAAATTATTTATCTATACATGTTTGAGGTTTGTTAATTTTCGCTGAAAATATAGTGGTATATCTATTATTTACTTGTCCCACGACTAGATCTTGATATCTTAATATGTGCGGCAAACTGCGATTCCATTTGATCTCGTTTCAGAAATAAACACCTTTAATAAATGAACTTTGATAAAAATTATGTACATTAGTCGTCCTGATTTGAATTTTCAGTAAAATACTTTAAAGAAGCTAACAGTTTAATGAAAAGTAAAAAGAATAAAAATTAAAATTATTTCTTACACTGTGTCTGTAAAACCCATAACAAATGTAAAACTGAATAAGTAATTTTATTTAAATGTTTAAAGTGCATTTGTTTCAGAAATATAATGAATGCATGGATCTGCAAAGTAACTATAAGATACTTTTGTCATCATTATTTCTTTTTTTTCTTGGTTTGTTTTAAGTTGCATAATACATAATTGACATTGCCTATTAATTTTTTGGTAATAATTCGGAACATCGGATCGAAAACAAATATATTTGTTGTGCATATTGTAAAATGAATACAAAAATATATAAAATGAACATAAAAAATGCTGGAAATGTAACAAAGACTAAAGGTACTATTTTGTGACAGTATGTTATTAAGAGATATCAAGTTTATTATGTAGATGGGTCATAAATCACAACGATTACATTAGAACTGGAATTTATTTACCCGCACAACATCGCAAATGTTACCAAAATGAAGGACGGAAAAACTCACTTCCCGAAGTGAAAATTTTTCACTGCGATTCCGCGATATCGAACAAACACAGACACAACAGAATGGACCGATAATTCTAAACGTGATACAACTAGTAGAAACACAAGTTTATATACTTTAATATCTATGTACATACTTGTTTCTTCCTGAAGAAGAGGAGGGCTTTGTATAGTTAAAGATCGACTGCTGAGGGTATTTAACACACCTTCCGCAAAATTAGGATTCTCTATAAAAAAAACAAAAAGTTGAATTGTTGTTCTCTGACGACTAACAAAAATACTTCTCAATAGAAATGTCACTCTCTATAGACGCTGTTTCTACTATTGTTGGCCATTTAGAACAAAAAAATTCTTCAAATTTTTATATCCAAGACGTTAATACAATGACCTGGTATTTATACTTTTCAAAATTCCACAATCAAAATATTTGATTTGTAAACAGCGTCCTTTCAATATGAATTTCTTGTCTTAATCAATGACTAATTTGATTCGTCAACTCGTTTAACTTTTATCGCGCTTCCACAAGACTTCAAATGCTGGTACTATCAGCTATTAGGCTACCCAATTACTAACTTGTTATCCGATATAGTGTAACGGCTATCACATCACGCTTTCACCGTGGAGACCGGGGTTCGACTCCCCGTATCGGAGTTTGTTTTTTACAAATTTTTAAAAAACTTTATAAATTTTGAATCCTTGAAGTTTTTTTTTTCTTTTTTTCAATAAATTCACTTAATATTTTCTATGTTTAACTCTTCGTTTCCTATATAAATATATATGTGACAATGTGTATGTGTGTATACCCATGTTTATCTTGTTACAGTATTCAAAAACTGAGTACGCAATGAACGCTCCGGTTCATCTGGAGGATTTTCATCATCTTCATTCAGACCGTTTCCTTGTGAAGTAGTACTTATATCACCATTAGACGATATATTTATAAAATTAGCAGCACTATTTCCTGCAGTTGTTCCATCTCTAGCACCGTTAACCCTGGTGTAAACATCAGCATGAAGCAATCTCTCACAAAATGGTAATCTCATATAATCTGCACCTGGAAGTAAACCCTTATCGATAAATATTCCGCAAATCCAGGAAATAAACCCACATAGTATTCCTATGAGACCTTGATTTACCAGTAATAACCCGACGAGAACGTCAATAAAAAAATGATCTGTTATAGTCCACGTAAACTCTTTTCTATTATTTTTTGCAGACCATGGTCTAGTTAATACAATATCTAATTCGTATACTTGGGGAGTGTATTCTTTATAAAAGTGAAATAATGATAGTACGATGGGCAAAGATCCGGATGGTAGTCGATTCCATATTTTCCAGGGTAAGAAAATATTTATTAGTAAATTTAAACTTGACAGTAAAATAGTACTATATAGAAATGATAATAGAAGGATGCTGATGTATTTATATGAACCGAACAACCTTTCCAAATTTCTAAAATGATACCATATTAATATTAGAAGGACCACATCACTTTCATTTAATGGGCAAATGGGGAATATAAAAAATCGATAGTACTGTCCATAATCTTTTATAAAAGGATCATATTGTGCCAAAAATATGTATTTAAAATCAGCTATTGCTGCAAATATTGGAATTCCTGCCGTGGCGATCATGCACAACTTTGTTATGGGATATTGCAGTAATCCAACGGGTGTTTCCATAGACATTTTTACTTAATTATAATTGTTTTTACCTAATCAATAAATTTGAAATGAAATCGTTTAATATAAGTGGGATGCTTACTTTACTGTTTGCTCTGTTGTTGTTCAAGTTGTTAGTCTCGCTCTTGTATTTTAATTTCTTGTAGCCCTTTTTCTTTGCATTTTTATACCGTGAACATAATAGTAACCATTATTATTTATACAAACAACGAAAACAAAAAAAAAATCAAGAAAAGCCCAAATATATTTAAGGAAATCATCCATTTTTGAAGGAAAACTTTGTTGTGATGAATGAACAAGAAATATGCAATTTAATTGACCTGCTAAAAGTTCCTGTCGATAAATCATCGGAATTGATTTCAGCTATGATTAACAATTTGATATTCTACACCCCAAGAGTACGCTCTTTTCACCAGTTGAATTTGTTGGTTGTTGCTTTATTTGAGTGCAACCATTGGGAAAATATTGAATTGGGGAAACTTCATGAAATGGGTCAAGCAATTTTCTATTGGAAGTTAGAAATTTCAGAACCAGTAATAGCAGTATCTGATTTTTGTCATATATGGGATTTATGTTTTCGAAACTGTAAAAATTGGACAATTCCTAAAATAGCAATTTTTTCTGGAATTTTAAGTACACGCCAAAGGTTTAACATGTTGCAAAAGACTGTGTTTCTCGATGACAAAGGTGATGTAGGTGGATTTTATAACAGCTGGAAATATACATACTTCCTCCCACTTTGGATTGAGTTTTATTGGAAGAATAAGGGCAGTGACTTAAATATACTGGATCAATTAACAATTCTTTGTTCAACAGTAATTAACAAAGAGGATGCTGAGTTTAGAAAATACAATATTCCTTGGAATGATTTGACAAAATCAGTCATAAGAATAATTCGAGTGTTTTTTGAGGAACAGGGAAAAACAAAAGAATCATTTGTTTCAAAAAATATTAACTATGTTGCTAAATTTTTGGAAATATCTCTTAGGAAAACGGATCATAATTTAATTTACCAAGTCTTTTGCCAACTGAAGTTTCTTTGTGAACGACTTTCAGACGTAGAACTCCACAGCATAATGCCTAACAAGAATTACTCTACTAAATTTTACTCGGATTCATACATAATTATTGTTTTGGCATTGAAAAGTTGCTTAGAACTGCGAAACGATATTCCAAAGGAATGGTTCTATGAGACGCTAGTTTGTCTTTATTTTCTAAATTTTATTGCGAGAGATTTTGGAACTGTTGGCTTCCAAGCATACGAGTTTTCGTATGGATTGGCCACTTGGGGATTATGCAAAGTAGAAAAGAATGGCTTGCATTCTTTAACTTATAAATTTATTAAGTTTATGGATCAATGTATTATAAAATCTTTAAAATATCCAAATAAAATCAATGACGCAAAAATCATTTTTCTAATGCATTTTATGGAAACCATGAATTCACTAACTAAAAATCTCACTCCATCTTTTGTTGAAAATGTCGAAAATCCCATTATTTATAATTATATTGATTCCAATGATGTAGACTTAAGAGAATCGGCACATTCCGTGTTACTTTCAATTTACTTAAATTGTAACAGTCCTTCTCTATTGCAGTGGAAGGCTAAAAATTTTCTAAATTATATATCACTTGCTATAAATCAATTTAGACAAGAAAAAATATCTGAAAAACAATTGTTGATGATCTATAGTCAGATGAACTCGATAGTTCCCTTTCTGGATAATATCAGTAGAGATTTCATGAGATCTTTCGTCCAAACAACATACTTGAGTGTGATTAATATACCTAAAAACAATAATTTCCAAAAAACCGTTTTACTGAAATGTTTGATAAGTCAGGTTCCTTTAATTAATGATAAGTACCAGACCGAATGGTTGGATAACGTCGTTGAAATTATCAACTCTTCCAATTTCAATAAACAAGACAAGAAAGAGACCATGGATTATTTCTGGAACATTATATCTAACAGCAGATCATCAGTTGCAATAAGATGGTGGTACATTGAGATTGTACCCACGAAAGGGAAACTTTGATGGCGAAATAAAATATACAATTTCATTTATAATTCATTGTTTGCCAACATACATAGAAATTTGGCATTTGGAATTTTTCGGTTTTCAACACGAAGAAAGAAAAACATAAATAAGAAAAAGCTTAAAAACACAAATGCATCACAAGATAAAAAAAAAAAAAGGCATGAAAAAACCTAGCAAGATCCAAATGATAGGAGATTTGATTTGAAATGTCGTCTGAATTTTATGTGGAGTCCCATTTGTCCTTAAATCAATTGAACCACCAATCGGTGTCTTTGGTTATTCCTAGACTAACCAGGGACAAAATTCATAACAATATATACTATAAGGCTAATTTAGATGTAGCATCCTTGAGAGGGAAAACAATGTTGCAGTTAAGCAAAGTCATGATTAGAGACCTCGGTACTTTAACCGGAAAATCTATAAATCAAGTACATATGCTTGGTGGGGTGGTGTTTAAGTGCATACTGATGAAGTTGGTCGAGATAAAACCTACCTTTGAACAATTAAACTTTTTATTGAAAAATAATGATTTAAATCAGGGTCAATTTGATAATAAGTATATTATAGCGCTTTTACTGAGCTATATTCGTATTCAATATTATTATTTGAAATCCGATGATGAAAATGCTAAATCGTTTAGAAGTATTTTTTCAGAGTTTTCAAATGATTACAGAAAATTGAAAAGTTTGGATTTACATTTGGATTGTATGTCCATGTCACAAGCTTTAACAGTATCAATAATACATATGGATGAATTGGTAGATTATTTAGTGACAGAGGATCAAATTTGGGGGATTCCTTTAGGGAAATGTCAATGGTGTAATATATATGAAGACTTCGAAGAAACTGATAGCAGCAGCAGTAGTAGTAGTGATATTGAAAGCGATTAAGTTTGAAACTTTTAAATATTTATCGGTTCCTACATATCAAAATAGCTCGTTATTATTTAATACATATATAAGTAATGAATGACACGTAACGTAAAAAAAAAAAAATATCAATGACCTATCTTTTTCAAAAGGCACCTTTCAAAAATACATGAAGATCAAACTTCAATTTTAGTCTTCGATATTGTATATTTAAATTTTCATGCGATATAGCAAGGATTGTTTAATCATAAATGAAAAGGTTATCGGCACGAAACTAAGTATGAAAAAATATTACTTGTCAATAAATTTTCCTTAGATATCATTAATCATGTTTTTTTTTTTCAAAATTTTTGAATAGTTAATGAAAATAATTAAGTATTTTCATCTCTTTTCAAAATTTTAATAGAGCGGACCTTAGGAGTAGATTTACCATCTATCAAAACAGGATTTGTATTTTCTGCTTTTTTGGTTAATATTTTTAAACCAATTTTACCTTTATCAATAACATTACCTTCATTAGTGTTGGAACCATTAAAAGGCAAATTATTCTTGATGGTTTTTTTTGTTTCATTCTGTTTCATTAGCTGTAACTTCATACGTTTTTGTAACTCTTTCTTACCAGCTTCTTCTAATATAACAACATTCTTGTTTACGTTGTTTACAGCAGTTTCCTTATCCTTGTCTTTTCTTCCCTTTGATTTATTTTTCTTCTTCTTTTTCTTCTTTTTCTTTTCTGTATCTTTCTCTGTGCTCTCTTTTGATTTATCTTTCTTCTTCTTTTTTTTGTTTTTCTTACCACTATCATCATTACCAGCTAATTCAACTAAAGCAAGTTTAGTCTTCTTTTCCACAATTGCTTCTTGATTTTTCTCTTTAGCTAATTCTTTATCAAGGGATTTCAACAAACTAAAGTTGCTAATTTCGTAAGAAAAGTTATCGGATTTTTCAATTAATTCCCAAGATTTTAAAAATGTCTTAAAAATTTCATCTTTTTCAATAGTTCCTTCTAATGGTTTACCAACACGACGTTTATTAGAAGGCTCTGTTAATTTTTTTACATAATAAGAAATCTTGAAATTTGGTTTGGCAACGTTATCCGAATCATCGACAAATGTTAAATCTTTCACACAATTTCCAAATGATCTTAATTGATCCATTGTTTCAAAAATAAAGTATGCTCTGGCATAAGTTGGGTCTTGAAATAATTTTGGAGATATTTGACCAGGAACAAAATAATTATCAATAATTCCAAAATCTTTCATTAAATCCTTTTCGCCAATTATTGGTTTCAACGTTTCCATAAATTGATTTTCTTTTAAAGCAGGTGGAAGCAAACGAATCACCAATTTAAAACCTTTATTTGATTCATTTTTCTTTTTATTGCGAACTCTTTTCTTTGAATTATTTGATTTACCAACAAATTTATTATTCGGTTTATTTGATTTTTCCTGTTTTGAATTATTAAAATTTCCTGTTTCTTTACCTTTTTTAAACTTTGCTTGTTTTAAATCATCCTTTTTACCCTTTTTGTTAATCTCCTGCTTATTATTACTGTTATTTTTGTTGGAATTCTGTTTTGGTTTATCGGTTTTGTCATTTTCTATAATAGGACCAATTGCCACATCTTTTTTTGCAGTATTATCCTTCAGAGATTTTGAAATTTCATTAGATGCAGTAAACTGATTATTATTATTCTTCTTCTTCTTTTGTCTTTGTTGAAACTTCTTCTTCGGCTTTTTATTTTGGTTTGAGTCTTCTAAAACAGAACCATTTATAGTTGACATGACTCTTCAAAAAGCAAAATAATTAATATTATCTAATTTATATTACAAATAGTTTACTCAAACTCTTAATTTCTTTTTTTAATTTATCAACTATTGTAAAACGTACACAGTGCTAATTTAAGAATAATGAATAATTATAATTCGTGATCATTCATTATATAATTTTTTTTTCAAATTATTTTTCAAATTTAGTTTGAAAGAAAAAAAAAAATAAAAAAAATTCAGAACTACAAAACTAATAAAAAGTTGAAAAATTGAAAAAACTGAAAAATACTATTTAAAATAAAATAATTAACTTTATTAAAACAATTCAATTATTTATTATTTTTTTTGCATGGGCTTGGATTGATTTTTTTTGATTTTATTTCTTTGGAAAACGAAAAAAAGAAGATATATAAATAAATGATGGATTATTCACTTGGTCAATTTTTTGAAGATATCTCCTTTCAAAGATATGATACGTTGATACTTGATTTTGAAATAAATGGGTTTAAGATTGCTAGTCTACAA
This sequence comes from Jamesozyma hellenica, assembly GCA_030571615.1. NCBI lineage: Eukaryota > Fungi > Ascomycota > Saccharomycetes > Saccharomycetales > Saccharomycetaceae > Jamesozyma > Jamesozyma hellenica. The sequence continues at coordinate 8,217 of JAJLYD010000187.1, read as the reverse complement.
AAAGAATTAAATACTGATGTTAATTTATTAAACTCAAATAAAGCTATTGAAGAATTAGTTGAATCACAAAATTTTCATAAAGGTAAATGGACTAGGTTTAATATTATGATAATTTCTTTTTTAAAGTTTTGCAGAGATGTTAATCCTTGGTCAAATTTTGATAATTGTGATATTATTTTTCAATTTTTTTCCGATTTAAATAATTGTTTATTAAATGATTCATATCCTGTTAATGAATTAATTAATATTTATTTAGAAAATATGGAATTTATTATTTCATTTTCAGAGTTATTAGATAATAATTTTATTGAAATAAAGACAAGAAAATATCAATTTTTATCTTATACTTCATCAATAATATCAAAATTATTTAATAGTATTAAATCTAATAATTTGGATAATGAAATTTTTGATGATTTTAATAATATTCCAGGTAAACAAAAAATTTTATTATTAATAATTAATAAATTAAATAATATTTATTTTAAAATTAAATCACCACAACTTTGTTCTAATATTTTTAAAAATTTTAAACCAAAGAGTTGTTTAAATAATTTTAATGAATATCCAATTAAAGAACAAATTGAATATAGATATTTATTAGGAAAATACTATTTATTAAATTCAAGAATTAATGATTCATTTATTCAATTGAATAATTCATTTAATTTATTATTTCAAGGTTTAAATTTTACTGATATTAATTTATTTCCTGAATTAAAAAGAAATATAATAAGAGTTTTAAGATATTTGATTCCAATTGGAATTTTAATGGATAAAATTCCAAATTTTAATATAATTGAAAAAATTGATTATGAATTTTTTTTCAAATATAAAGAATTAATTAAATTTATTAGATCTGGTAATATTGAAAGATGTAATGAATGGTTAAAAATAAATGAAAATGAATTAAAAGAACGAAATTTACTTTTAATTTTAATTGAAAAATTACCAATGATAGTGTATAAATATTTACTTAAAAGGGTAATTCAAGATTGGTCATTAAAACAAAATTTAAATAGATTACCATATGATTTATTTGAAAATTTCTTAAGGGTTTCAATTGGAAATAATAATAATAATGATAATAATAATGATATTATTAGTATATATAATGGAATTCATAAAAGTCAAAATATTGAAAATATACTTGTTACATTAATTAATTTAGGGTATTTACGTGGTAATTGTTTCCCATTATTAAAATTATGTGTATTTAAAAAGACAAATAATATTAATGATATTTTGCCATCCATCGATGAAAGAATAGTTTCGATGTTTCCTTTGAATAATGAAGATTCTTGGTTAGATTAAGAAAAAAAAAAAAACGGGGAGAAGGAGAACTATTGGGTAGTTTTATATTGCATTTTTACATATCTATATCTATATCTATATATATATAATGTTTGGATTTTATTATTCGATAATATCATTAGTATTATTATTTTTCTTAGTATTATTAGTATAGTGATTAAATGACATTAGATTTGAATTACATAATAATTTATTATCTTGCGATTTTTTTAATAGTAAAAAATCGTAATTTTCAGTTAAATTAATATTGTAGTTATTATTGTTGTTGTTGTTATTATTATTATTATTATTATCATTACTATTATTATTATTATTATTATTTTCTATTGTTAAATTTGAATTCAAAATTTTTTGCTGTATTAATATTTTATTTTCGAAATCAATTTTTAAAAGTAAATCAATTAATAATGTAATATTTTCTAAAATTGAAGAATTAAATTGTGTCAATGGTAATTTATTTAAAAAAATTTCATCAATTAAGTATTTATATTGTTTTAAATTTGGGAAAATATTAGTTTTTTGAAAATTTAAATTTTTCAATATTTCTTTAGCATTATTGAATAAATTAAGAATTTCTATATTATTATTATTATTATTATTATTATTATTATTATCATTATTATTATCATCATTACTATTATTGATTTGTCGGTTTTGTTGAATATTATTTATTATTGTATTATGCAAGTCATTTGTTGAAGTTTGTTTATTTATTATTGCATTATGCAAGTCATTTGTTAAAGTTTGTTTATTTATTAAACTTGGGTTATTTGATAATTTTGGTAAATCATCAATTAAATTTGAAAAATAATTTGTTATATTTTTTGGAATAATTACATTATTATTATTATTATTATTATTATTATTATTATTATTATGATCAGTACTATTAAAATTATTATTATTATTTTTTTTAATATTATTAATTTTTGAAGAATTTGAAACGTTATTATTAAAATTAATATTTTTTAATTTTTTTTGGGCAGCAGGAATACCAATTTTTTTCCTTGAACGACTTACAGTTCTTTTACTAATTAATTTAATAGGTTGATCATTTTTTAAAGGATATAATCTAATAGAAAATTTAAGGAATTCTTTAATAATTAGTTGAATATCACTAAATTTGATTTTATATTTTAAAAATGAGTTTAAATTGTCACCATTAAAGAAATCCAATAAGAATGCAAAGTATTTTATTAGGTTATTATTATCGATTTTTTCATAATTAATTTTGTTATCGTTATCGTTACTATCATCGTTACTATCATCATCATTATTATTATTATTATCATTATCATTATTATTATCATCATCGTCATCATCGTCATTATTATTATTAAATTTATTATTTTTATTATTATTTGATAAAGATAATAAATTAATTTCAGTTTTTAAGTCATTTAAGACATGAGATTTTATTGTCTTTTTCGTTATAATTAGTTCAATTAAAATTTTTAAATTTTTATCAGATATTGATAAATGATTATTATTATTATTATTAATTTCATTTTCATTATCATTTAAAGTTGAAATAATATTTCTAATTAATTTAATGTCATTATTTTCCAAATATGGTTTTGTTGAATAACCATGAATAGCTGTATTTAAATGAATACCTTTAATATGATCATTAAAAGATTGTCTTGCAATACCAAAAAATTTTGCAACCGATGTTAAAGAAATTTTTTTATTAATTGAATTATTGACGTTATAAAAAAAAGTTGCAATTTCAATAATTTTTTTCTTTTTTTGTTGTTTTTGAATTTTATTTAAAAAAATATCATTTTCTACGGCTGAATAATTTAAATTATGTAAATTATTTAAAATTTCTGGATTTGTTATGAATACTTCTTTATTTTTAAAATGACCTAAAATAATTTTTTTTGAAAATTGAAACAATACTTGTTCATTATTAATAACATTGTTATTATCATTATCTATAATGAAAGAACTTTGGTATAATGTTATATTTTCATTTGACATTATAGTAAAATATTAATATGAAATAAAAATTAGCTGTATAAAAAAAAAAGGCAATGGTTTATTGCCTTTTATTTTTTTTTTTTTTTCTTTTTTTTATATCTTTAGTGAAGAGAAAGAATGAAAACCCGAATCAAATATTATTGCAGAAAAGATAGTTCCAAGTTTGAATGATGAAGAAGTAATGAAAGATGATATATATATATATACGATAATATGAATTGAGTATGTATATTCATGTCTATAAATATGTATTGAGAGATGACAATAGTTAGCTGCACTGGGAAGCGCAAGGTATGACGGACGATGTTTTGATGTATAAATAGACAGACATCTTAGTTTCCGATATGTATGTATGTGACTTCAAAAATGAATGAATCGATGAATCAATGAATGAAATTTGTAGTATGAAAACGAGATTTGGAATTAATATCGATAGATTTCGGAAATTACGTAAAGCACACGAAACCATGACGCCTACGGTAACGATGGTTTTCCCGTACCTGCCAAGGCACTGTGAAACGTTGGAAGATGTTTTTTGTGTTGGCCAGAAACACGCACGCACGTACTTACGTATGTATGCATACTTACATACATACATCCATCCATAATCGCAGGGCTTCAGAACGAGCGAGCGAGCGACAAACAAACAAACTTCTTGCACCTCACAAAGCACTGCATTCCTCGTTTTGTCGCTGCAGGTTTTGCAATCGGATTTCGAAGATTCTACAAACTCTGCTGCTACGCCACTCCTGTTGCGCTTTGGGTTGTCAAAAATTAAATTTCAAATTAAATTTACAGGGCTTCTTTTCTCGGTGTGTTTGTTACGTATGTCCGTATGTCCGTCCGTCCATTCATTCAGTGACCCCTGCTCGAAGGAACAAAAAAGGAAAAAAAAAAGTATTTACCGCACAAATGTGGTATGTTGCACTTGTTTTTCCCCAACGGGCAAATTCTGTTTGACGTTGCCAGAAGGGGTCAAGAAAATATGACACAAACACAATGTCTTTGTCAGGGTAACCTAGCCACTCCTCTTTCTTACTTGAATTTTGCAAGAGTTAACGCAAGTAATCATTTTAGCAATATAAAAATTAAATTGCGAATTCTGTGGATCGAACACAGGACCTCCAGATTTCTTTTTGGACTAAAGTTATACTTCAGTCTGGCGCTCTCCCAACTGAGCTAAATCCGCTATTTTTTTTAATTTTGAAAATATAAGATGTCTATAAACTTGCGCTAATTTATCCAGTCTACAACCCGTCCTAATCTTGAATATAATAGTCCTGATTTAATTATTAAATAGCTTGATTCTTTTATTATGTAACAAGTATATAAGTTATGGACCGGTTTGCGTGAACCGTTCTTATATACAATTAATTGTATTTTATTGCAATCATAATTCAACTCTAACTTTGGAAACTTTGGAAGGAGGGTTAGTAATATATATGGGTAATATTACACTATCAGTCGCATGTGCAATTTGTAATTTAACAATCTTAAATTTTTTAATACCTGGCAGCAAATTTCTAACTTTTATATACTAGTTCTATCAAGTTTTTAAAATATATAATTGGGTTAAGTGAAATTTTGGATCGATGGCAAATTAATAAATTTAAAATCAAGAAATAATGGTTCATAAATAATAAAAATTTTAAAAAAAGTTTTCTGAAATATATTCACTCATTCACATTATTCTTTGTTTGGTTTTTGATGTTTTTCTGAAAAATAATTAAATATTTCTTTTATTTTTTTATGTTTTTTACAGAATTTTTTAATTTTTTAACGTTTTGAAGAACCACCCAAGAAGTTAAAAAAAAAATTAAAAATAAATAAATAAATAAACAAACAACTCCTCAAACTTATTGTTTCAACATTAATTAATTTCTTTAAATAAAGATTGTTTTTTTCAAGTGTTTTTTTCTTTTTTCTTCCTAAAGAATTTCTATTTGTTAAACCATTAAAGAAATCGTTGGAACTGTAATAAATACTTACGGTACTATTTAATATTACTGTTTACACACGAGGTATAAAACAAAGTTGACATTTTGTTTAACAAAATTATTAGCTTAGTTTTTTTAAATAAACTTATCTATATAATAATTATTTTTATCAAGTATCCAAAATCAAGAAATATTTTCTCATTTTGCCATCAGGCAGGCAATAAAACTTAGGTTTCTTAACTTCCCCCGTTAAGTTATGATGATATTAATGTCGTTCGTTACCTAAATAAGAAACACTCGCAAAAGATCGACGTTGATCATGGGGTGTACGCGTAATCATATTGTCATTAAGAGCTCCATTACATAAAGTTTTTTAAATTTCGCCCCTTCCAGGCAACGGCATGAAAAATTTTTGCATCATAATTTTTTTTATTGCGTAATTCCTTACCACGTGACAAAAAATGCTCCGCGGGATAAACATTTACAATTTGTTATGTTCCGCGGAAAAGTCAAAATAACGGACAACGATATGAGTTAATTATATTCTAACAAGAACATGATTAATTTTTCGTTTCAGTAGAGAGTAATAAAAATGGTTCATATTTTGAATACAGCTATAAGTTAATAAACTTGCAAAAAGCAAAAATATACGTCTAATGCTATCCATCAAATTTGCTACAAAATTTTTACCTGCAAAAAATGTTAAAGCTGCTCTCTGCTACCAAATAAATATTCGTCAATACAGTTCAAATAACAACGGTAATGACAATAGTAATCCCAAAGGTAATATAAAACATGATGAATTAAAAGATATAATTGCTAGAATTAAAATCGCTCCAATTAAAAGAATTAATGAATCTATTCATAAGAAAAAATCAAGACTAATTTATCAATCTCGAAAAAGAGGTATCTTAGAAACAGATTTATTACTTTCAGGGTTTGCTGCAAAATACCTTAAAAATATGAATGAAAATGAATTAAATGAATATGATACTTTATTAAACGAATTAGATTGGGATATTTATTATTGGGCAACTAAAAATTTTGATCAAAGCCCATTACCAGATAGGTGGAAGAATTCAAAAATATTAAGAGATTTACAAGATTTTGCTGAAAATAAAGAAAAAAAAATTATTAGAATGCCCGATTTAGACAAATTTTAAAGGATTAAAATTTCTAGATCCAGAAAAGCAACAATAATCAAAGCTTGTAGATAGCAATTTAAATATATTCAAATAAATAAAATATATATTCATTTAAAATATATTTTAATGAATGAGTAATTATTAAAAAAAAAAAAAAAAAAAAAAAAAAAAAAAAAAAAAAAAAAAAAAAAAAAAAAAAAAAAAAAAAAAAAAAAAAAAAAAAAAAGAAAAAAAAAATAATGAAAATGGGGGAAATTAAAAATGGGTCCAATTATAGCATACCAATAACATTGGCGAAAAAAATTTTATCATGTGTCTAGAAGTGAGAAGGTTATACTCAAGTGGTTAGGTTTTACATATTAATATAGTATATAATATACTGAGGTATTTTAGAAAGTGTGTTAATAGACTCATCTATTCATTGCTCACCTAGCCCATGACCGACGAGATGAATTATTATTAATAATTTTTGGACCTAATTTTTTTTTGTTACAAAATAAGGAAACAAAAAACAAAAGGATTAACAATCCAAGTGGTGATCATTTATTTTACCCTTTTGTAAGTGAAAGTTGGATATAATATTATTTGTTTGAGCATGAGGTATAACCATTTAGGTATCACGTGATAGAACAAAAATGAAAGTTTGTCAGGTTGTACAAATCAAGAACTTATGATGCGTTGGGGTTATGTGTTAGGATACAAGATGCGATGTGTTCTACAGAAGTGTCTGGGTATGCTGGAAAGTCTTGGTGACAAAATGAACTTGTAGCGTGAACGTTGATAACGTCAAGTGGTCAAAGAATCATTGAATGTATATAAACATGGAAGTATGTTGAGAAGAATAATTATCAAATCTGATCTTGAGGAGGAAGAGGATGCCGTGACAGACAAAAAAATAAAAATAAATGCGAATTCTGTGGATCGAACACAGGACCTCCAGATTACTTTTGGACTAAAGTTTAAACTTCAGTCTGGCGCTCTCCCAACTGAGCTAAATCCGCAAATATTTAGTGTTTTGTGATAGGGGGACTCTATGGTTCTATGGGGATATCTGGGGAATATATTTTCAATGGCTTATTAGTACTTGAACAACTAATAAGGGTATTATATTCTATATAACTATAGACGTGGTTCTGGGTTTATATATCTATGTACTCTGGGTCTGTGTTCTTCTTTCTCTTGGTCTTCTTGGTTCTTGACTTATTTAACTTGACTTGTTTTTCTCAATCGCGGCGACGTTGACATTGTAAATGCAAATTTTCATCGATCGTCATACGTGACGTATTTACACAAATTTGTCAATTAACAACTGGTTTCTTGAGATACAAACGTCAAATTAAGTCAATGACTTTCTAACATAATAACAATTGTTAACCCGCATTTCTAGCTAGGTTTTACAATTATTATAATGTTTGCTTTAACGATATCATGTTATTACATGTTTTGTTATAGGTGTTACTGTTGGAATATATATCATATATTACGGTGACAATCAATGTTTTTCGTCTTTGTTTTTCTCGCTTCGCGTTCGAAAGAAAAACAAAACGTTTTTCAGAGAGCAAAACGAGATTATATAAATTTTTATATACTTTTGTAATATAAAAGTTTTGAAGTCGGGTCTTTTAATGCGCTAGTATAATATGAAGTAGTAGAGTGGCAAATGTGGTTAAAGAGCGTTCTAATCTAATAAACGTTAACCTTGCTTTACTGTAATAACAGTTCTTCAATGTTCTATAAATAAATACAGAATGTAATATATATAGTAATATACATATAACATATAAAAACCTAGTTTTTATATGTCGTGGAAGTTAGTGAAAAATTTTCACTAACTGAGT
>JAJLYD010000186.1:0-99813 GCA_030571615.1 Jamesozyma hellenica | reverse complement strand
CAGAAAATTTTTAATTAACCTCATCTCTCTCATCTTATACATACATAAATTTAATATTTCAATTAACTAGTTTAAAAAAAAAGAAAATAAACACGCTGAAAAGAATTATTTCTATATACAATAATTAAGAAAAAATTTAATTAATGGTTTTAAAATCAACATCAGCTAGTGATATCTCAGTTTATCAAGTTTCTGGTACGAATGTTTCACGTTCTTTACCAGATTGGATTGCAAAGAAACGTAAAAGATCATTAAAAAATGATTTAGAATATCAAAATAGAATCGAATTAATTCAAGATTTTGAATTTAGTGAAGCATCCAATAAAATTAAAGTAACTAACGATGGCCAGTTTTGTATGGCAACTGGTACATATAAACCACAAATTCATGTTTACGATTTTAATAATTTATCGTTAAAATTTGATAGACATACAGATTCTGAAAATGTAGATTTTTTAATCTTATCAAATGATTGGACAAAAAGTGTTCATTTGCAAAATGATAGAAGTATTCAATTTCATAATAAAGGTGGTATTCATTATTCAACAAGAATACCAAAATTTGGTAGAAGTTTATCTTATAACGAAGTTAATTGTGATTTATACATTGGTTCAAGTAGTAATGAATTATATAGATTAAATTTAGAGCAAGGTAGATTTTTAAATCCATTTAAATTAGATTCTGATGGTGTTAATCACGTTTCAATTAATCCAGTGAATGGTTTATTATCTATTGGTATGGAAAATAACATTGTAGAATTTTGGGATCCAAGATCACGTTCAAGAGTTTCAAAATTATCTTTAGAAAATCAATTTGATAATACTTCTTTTCAAGTTACATCAACAAGTTTCCGTCACGATGGTTTAAATTTTGCTTGTGGTACATCAAATGGTTATTCATATTTATACGATTTACGTACTTCACAACCTTCCATGATTAAAGATCAAGGTTATGGATTTGAAATTAAAAAAATAATTTGGTTAGATAATGTTGGAACAGAAAATAAAATTTTAACAACAGATAAAAGAATTGCCAAAATTTGGGATAGAATCGATGGTAAAGCTTATGCTTCAATGGAACCAAACGTTGATATTAATGATATTGAACATATACCAGGTACAGGTATGTTTTTAACTGCAAATGAAGGTATTCCAATGCATACATATTATATACCAAACTTAGGCCCATCACCACCATGGTGTTCATTCTTAGATTCTATAACAGAAGAATTAGAGGAAAAACCAAGTGACTCCGTTTATTCTAATTATAGATTCATTACAAAATCTGATGTTAAAAAGTTAAATTTAACGCATTTAGTTGGTTCAAAGGTGTTAAGAGCTTATATGCATGGTTATTTCATCAATACAGAATTATATGATAAAGTTGCACTTATTGCTAATCCAAATGCATATCAAGATGAAAGAGAAAGAGAAATCAGACGTAGAATTGAAAAAGAAAGAGAATCAAGAATTAGAACATCTGGAGCTGTTCAAAAACCAAAAGTTAAAGTTAATAAGAGTTTGGTTGATAAATTATCAACAAAACGTGGTAATTCAGCAGTTGAACAAGTTCTTACTGATGATCGTTTCAAAGAAATGTTTGAAGATGAAGATTTCCAAGTTAATGAAGATGATTATGATTACAAACAATTGAATCCGGTTAAATCTGCAAAGGAAACTGAAGAAGGTGCAGCCAAACGTATTAGAGCTTTGACTGCTGCTGAGGAATCAGACGAAGAAAGAATCTCCATGAGAGAAAAAGGTAATAAAAATCATTACGATGAAGGTGAATCAGATGAATCAGATGAGGAAGAATCTAGTGAAAGTGAAGTTGAAGATTCTGAATTAAATGAAAAGACAAAGAAAAAGATACAGAAACAGTTAGAATCCATCGAACGTAGAAAGAAGGAAAAAGAACAAAGTGAAAAGTTCATGAGTGAAATGAGTATCGGAAATTCAAATTCAAGTGCTATAACATCTTCTAAGAAAGTTACTTTTGGTGACCTGGTTCATGAAATGGAAGATGATCTCGCTAGCAAAGATGACAGTTCAATCATGCACCGTAATCATCGTGGTGAGGCAGAATTGACCTTCGTTCCAAAGAAAAATACAAAGAAGCCAAATGCTAAGAAGATTGCTTCTGATGATGAAGAAGAAGATTCTGAAGATAAGAAAGATAATGGTAGAACAAAACAAAGATACACTGGTAGAAGAACAGCCAGTAAGAACACCTTCCGTGGTATGTAGATAATCCAAGGGAAATGGCATATAATTTCATAAAATAAGTAGATCACTTAATAAATAAATGGATGTAACATAGATTTTTTAACAATTTTGAAATCAGCTAACTAACTGTTTTGTATTCTATTAAAAAAATTATTAGCACTAAGTTACCCGGGTTTGTGCAAACAAAAAGAAAAACAGTTTTCAAGAAAGGCGTCTTGAAGAAAAAGAAAGACTAAACAGAAAGCAATTTATTGGTACAATAGGGTCTTGCTGAAACAAGTTTTACTCTATTCTTTTTGAGAAATATAAAAAGATAAAGAAAACAGAGGACAAATTTTAAGATTGCTAACTTTATATATTATATTGCTTACTTATAATAGCTGATCATACAATATTAATTAAGCAAAGTATTTTGGATCAACCTAAAAAATTCAAAACATTCTATAACATATACAAAATAATAAAATGGGTATAAAAAAGTTTTTTGGAATAAAACCCCCTGAAGAGGACACTGTCGAACAAAACAGAGAGAATTTGATGGAACTAGGTATTAGCGTGAAGAATCCATCTAGAAAGAGAAAAGAAAAGTTTGCCGCCTATGGTCAGTTTGCAAGGGACAAAGGACAGGATAAGTTTTATGCTCCAGAAGGTTATGAAGACTTTGCAAAACCACCACAAGAGGAAGATTCAAATTTTCCAGAAAATGGAAATGATCAGGAAGGAGGTGAAGATTCTATGAAGAAAGATGAAAAAAAAAGAGGTTTATTTAAAAAAAAAAAATCCTCAACGGCTGAAAAACATAGTAAGAACTTTAATGTTGAACAATCTGCGATAGATGATCCATACGGTGTAAATAAAAATTCCGAGGCATATGGGGTAGATCCGTATGATTTAAACGCTAGCCCTCTTGATACATACAATGGCGATGGAAATCAGAATTTGAATAATTCTTCTTCGTATGGAGCCAATTTAAAGCAAAACACATACCAGTCCAATTATAATGATATTTCTAGCACCTCTTACAACGCTGCAAACATTACCAATGGTAGTAGAAATAATTATAACAGAGATGGTGGTCATTCTGGCGGTAACAAGGACCCGTATGCTTCTAATTACCAATATAGCAGTGGGAATTACGAGGATTCATATCAAGGAAATTTGAACCCAGCAAAGAAGTCAAATTATGATGACTTAAATCCCAACCTAAACAATAGCAAAGACTCCTATGGGTCCCCAAACATGGACACTTCTTACAATACAACCAATTCAACAAGATATTCTCGTAATGGAAGTCCAAATGTAACATCAAGCACAATACCAACAGCAACTTCTTTGGGCGGTAATAACACAAGCAGTAATCCCTATTCAGGAGCTAAAAGCATGAACTATATATCTGCTTCTGGTGGGTATGGATCTTCAGACGGGGTTGGTAGTAATCCTTACGCATCTTTAGGAGCAGACACCTATACTAGCGGCGGCAGTGGTATGTCAAGCTCTAACAGAAACCCTTATGGATCAAAAAGAAATGGTTCAAACAATTATGGTGATAGTGATACTCAATATGGATATAGGCCTACAAGTAACACAACTCCAAACTCTTATTCTAATACACAGACTAGTCCATATAATGGTAGGATCTCTGCATTGACCAAGGGAAAACAACAATTACGTAAATTTGAAACAGATTTGACCATGGACTTGAACAGAACTGCAACCGATGGAGACATTTCTAATAGCGGTTTATATCCAAACAAGCAATCTAATTTTAATTCAATGAACGGAACGGCAAACGAAATCGATTTGAATGAACCTGTTGACCAAACACAATATGATGATGATCTGAATGCCGATTTAGGGGAACGTCGACAACAGTTACAACAAATGGATAGACCACAAGATGATAGTATAACCGGCTATGGTGAAAATAACGTTAATTCTTTTGATTTTGAAAATGAACAACAACAACAACAACAAAGTCAAGGTTACTACCAAGATGACTTTAATTTGAACGATGAACTTCAAGAAGAGAATAGAGGGTATAAGACATTTGAAGATCTTCAAAAGGAAGAAGAAGCTCGTCAGCAACAGGAGGAAGATGAAGCAGTCGATGAGTTAAAACAACAAATAAGATTTACTAAGCAAAGTTCTGTTGCATCTACAAGAAACACCCTGAAAATGGCCCAAGAAGCCGAACTATCGGGTATGAATACGCTGGGTTTACTGGGTCATCAAAGTGAAAAATTGAACGGTATAGAGAGAAATTTAAATTTAATGAAAGTTCAGAATTCTATCGCAGATGAGAAAGTTGCAGAATTAAAGAAACTAAACCGTAATATTCTTGCCGTCCATGTCACCAATCCATTTAATTCTAAAAGAAGAAGAAGAGAACGTGAAGAAAAAATCAAGAATCAAAAAATACAAGAAAAGATGATGAATGAGGCTACAAATAATGATATTTATAAATCTACAAATAGAATTGAAAATGCTATGAATGATAATGCACATAGCGCTAGCGGAGTTCGAGAAAGGTATCAAAGACAAGAAGTGCTGAATCGTTCAAAAATGTATCAATTTGAAAATGATGAAGAAGATGATGAAATGGAATTGGAAATTGATAGGAATTTGGGTAAGATTCAACAAATTAGTGGTCGTTTAAAGAAGCTAGCCCTTCACACAGGTGAAGAAATTGATGCACAACAAGACCGTATCAAAAATATTGAGGAGAATACTGATGACATGGATATCAAGATTCATATGAACACTACTAAATTATCTGGTATTAGGTAGCGTCATATTTTTACAAATTATATAAAAAATTTTTATAACAGTAGAAAAAGCGACAGTAGGATATTAGTAAAAACTAAAATTTTTTTTTAAATTATATGATGGTACTTAATTTTTATATATGAATCTGAAATAAAGAATACCAGCACTCAAAAAAGCAAAAAAAAAAAAAGCAAAAAAAAAAGATAGGAATAGTGTCTTCAATAAAACATCATGAAGATTATACCTTAAAAAAAATGTATTTTTATTTTTATTTTTATGTATATTTTAAATTTTTTTTCTTAATTTTTTTTTATAATTAATGCAAAGGAATTTCGTCAAATATTGTATCTTATTCAATAAAAGATACTAATGCAATGTATGATTTAACCATAATTTATAATTGTTTTCTGCGATATGGTCATATGAATTATTTTCGATGTCGTTTTTGTTGATATAATTGGAAATCAACTTTTTAGGAATATTATCATTTTGTTTAAAGTTCAAGCGTTTATCAAAATTAAAATTTTGAGAATTTTTATTAAGTTCTTTTTTATAATTTTTATTGGAATTTGTTGAATCAATTGGTAATAGCAATGGTGAGGTGATTAAAATGTCAGATTTTTCTAAAGTGGTCTTTGATGTGACTTCATCTTGTTCTATTGACGTGGTAGTGGCTAACATAGGGATATTTTCAATATCGTCAATTTTAGTCTTTAAACAATCATTGCCAATAGTATCATTATCAATGATGTCATTATCATCATTACTGTTATTATTATTATTCAATTTTTTTTTGCATTGAGATTCTTGATTATTTTCTGGATAAGTTGAATTGTCATTTTCATTTGAATCAAAAAAATTTGAAATTCTTCTATATTTATCTTGAGGAGTAAATAAATCAATAGAATCCAAGGATTTTATCCTTTTACGATTATAAGTTATATTTAAGGGTTTGCCTTGTGATACTACGAAAGTCTTCTTACTTAAAATTGTACAGTCTTTCTTTTTGCAAGCATCAGAGCAATATAATTTATTGATTGTCTTTTCAGATAAGGATGAGTTGGTTCTAGATGATATTTCTGGCGAATCTGTACTGGCAATAAGCTTGTCGCATACGGTACAGTAATTATTGAATGCAAACATCATTGATAAATTTCAATAGATTAAATGATTATGGTTTGTTGGGTTATAGGAGACAATCCTTAAGGCAGTACAGAGAGACAAGAAATATACATATATATATGAATGTTCACAATGGATGGCAGAGTGCAAAATTTTGCACCTCCCTTGACATAAACGCTATAAAACATATCCTATGCCTAGAAACTAACTGTATCTGGCAATAGAAATGTGAATGCCAATGGATGCTAAACAGTTCGTGGAAGCTAAAAGAACAAAAATAGATCAAATGGACGGATCGAAACATGCTACACCCCAAAGGTTGTTGAGACTAGAGAGGTTCTGCCATTGTGACCTAAGTTTCGTATAGTGTGGATATCCAAGAAAGTTCTGCATGATTCTACGGTATTCCGACTAAAAAAAATTGATAAAAACCCTAAGAAAAAATGGAACGCGGAACAAAAAATACTCATACAAATTGGTGGAAGATAACCCACTAAGTTTTTCATCGTAAAACGATGTTTCATGTGTCATGATCACGGAAAAGAAATGGTATTAGTTAAAAATAACGATTTGAGGCAAAGTGAAAAATTTTCATTGCCGTGAAAATTTGAAACTTTTATTTCGCTCGGGGAAAGTAAAATATTGAATGATTTTACATGATCTGAGAAATTTTTGTGAAGAAGAAACCGATTGGGGAGTTTACTAAATCACTTTGTTAGCCTTCAGGGCTAAGTATTCGTTTTTTTTTTATGAGAGATTTAATTAGGGTTAATCAAAAGTAATTACTTGTATTTATATTTACCGTATTACTTCTGGAAGGCCGGAAGGCGCAATAAGTGAATTTGGTAGTTATTTTAAGTTAAAGCGTATAGAAACATTCCCTTAACTCATGATTTTAATGGAAAAACAAGGTTTCTTGGAAATTCCCAAGGGTTCTATTATATTGTATCGCAGGAGTTTTTGTTAACGCGGCTTGCTATTCATAAGTTTTAAAAACACAGATTAGTGTCAAATAGACTGTTTCGTTTAAAAAAAACAAGAACAAGTAAATCTTCTGGAAGTTGTAAATAGCACTCCTGGATCTTCGTAGCAAGTAGTAGTTCACTTCTATGTTGAAAGCTTTTTATCGTAGGCGGCACAAGCCGGGATTGCGGAAATATATATATATATATATTATTATTACATACATATGATAATAAGTTTTCTATAGAATAACCATATCGTATAAATTTAAGTTTAGTAATATTTTAATCCGTCGGAAATTGAAGTTGCAAACTCCTAATTGGTGGTAATGAGTCTGGATTCTCTTCATTCCGTTGCGTTGGTAACGGCAGAGATGGCTGCACCGCCACTTGTGACTGCGTTTGATTTCGCAATTGCGGTGAAAAATTTTGTTGAGGAAATAACCGAGGAGATCTCAACGGTGTAGATGTAAAACTTGCCAAGCCTTCCTGTTGTGAGTTAGCAGCACCTGGAGATGTAATCGTTTGTTGCTTTTGCATCATGAGCAACTTATTGCTTAACTCATCAGAAAATCGTGTGATTGCATTCGTACTTTCGCCATCATCGTTATCCTTACCATTGTTATGGAGATCGCCATATATGCCATTAGTCGTATCAATTGCATTTTCAGGTCTGTTCAATTTAATACCGGGTATATTGGTGGTTGATTTATTTATTGGCAATTCCTGTACAAAAGTATTACTCATATTTGTTTGAGAAACATTTCCAGAATGTATGTTTAAATCAGAGGTGTTTCTAGACTCATTTCTTATTAAAATATTATTGTCAGACTCATCGCTATCTGATTCACTATCCGAATTGGAACTCTTATACATCAGATCACTTAATGAAAGAACTGATTTTTTTTTACGCCCCTTAAATTTGTTTATTAAAACATCTGAACCGTTCGTATCAGTCAAATGATTTTTAAAATTTATTTTAGAAATATCAGTTAATGACAGTGGTCTTGTTAATATGTTATTGTTTGAACTTGGAGCGTCCATGAAACCATGTGAATTACTTCCAACCTTATTGCTTCCGTCCATCGGCGTCATCAATTGCAAAGAAGATAAAGCGTTTAAGCGAATTCTACTGTTACTATTACTGTTGCAATTTGTTAAACTATTTATCGAATTTGATGATGAATTACGTGATAAAGGTGGTTTACTAATGAATTTTGGCATTGAGGAATTCAAACTATTTGTAGCATTTAAAGATATCGATGGCTGTATTGGCCCAGCTGTAGGTAGTTTACTGAACTTGTTTATTAATAATTGATTTGGTATTGGAACATTCACAGCTGTTGGAATTATCGTTTGTCGCTGCTGCTGCAGTTGCTGAACTGAAAAAGAAGGCGAATCATTGTTTGCATATGTTCGCATGGGCACGTTGCTTGAACCTATATGATTAGTTTCAGTGGCTGCTAAATTTAATTCGGATTTCTTTTTTCTCCCTCGTTTCCCCTTGGGTTGAGGATTTGTATGTATTCTTTTGTGTCTAGTTAATTCATCACTTCTGCTAAACTTTTTCAAACAACCAGGAAAATCACAAGCATGTGGTTTTTCACCGGTGTGTGTTCTCATATGTCTAGTTTGATGTTCCAATCTGTAAAATGCTCTTCCGCAAATGGAACATACATAAGGTCTAGGTGCATCTTTTCCTTTTCTAGAATTAGCCTTCAATTTATTAGATTTGGTAGTTGCAGGCAAATTATCCGTCATATTATTAGTACCATCCGTGTTAACAGTGCTGGGGAAATTATTATTCATTCCGGTTTTTTTTTTTGATATATAGATATATACAATTTTTTGATAAAATTGTAATTTCTTTTTGGCTTGCTTTTTTTTGAAATTACAAAACACGTTTTCAGCTTACCTTTTCTCTTTTAGTATTTCTATCGATATGATTCTATTTGTCTAAATCCTTATTATATCCTGCAGAATAAGTAAATTTTTTTGTACGACGTGGATCCTAAAATAAGACGAAAATGCAGTAACAAATAAAAAATATAATATGATTAAAAAAAAAGTCTATGTTGTCTTCTTTATTTTCCTTTTTTTGCACTTGAACAACTTTTGTGTTCACCCAAAGTTTTGATTTTTTAGTTATTTTAACTTATTTTACATTTTTTGCCTAGTCTCTGAAGTTTTAATTATGTTTATTTTACAGAGGAAATGTTCAAAAGCATAACCCGTATTTTTTCCCGCTGAATTTTTGTTTTGCTGGAGGAAAATGTCCAAAACCCTAATTTCTTTGATAGGGCTAACTATGCTTGTGACAGAAATGGTGTAATGAAATATATTATACAACATTTAATTTATGATGACTGACTGCTTTATCAGCTTGTCGATATCAGTGTCGGTTTTTTATCTTGATGCCAATGTAGTAAAATAATTTATATAGCAAACAAAATTTATACAAAAATTCAATCTTGGAGAGGGTTTTTAAAGTAGTATGAATTTCCAAATGTAATAAGTGCTCCAAACTTGCTTTTTTCTATACTTTCAAACCGCATTATGTTAAAGTTTGTTTCACAAATATTAAACATTGACTTAAAATTTTAGAAACACTATAAGATTAATCTCTTTTTGTACCTCAACTTGATAATTTTAAATTAGAACATCATTCAACGTAGTTATGAAATTAGTTCTTTATCTTGTTGTTCCTATTTGAAATAATTTTAACGTAAAGAACACTTCTTCATTTTTTATTATATATATATATATGTAGCAACTAAAAATTGTATTTCAATTAAATTTTGTGGAATTTAATTTATATATTCTGTGTCCTTACTTCACTTTCCCTGTCTATTTCCTTTTGTTTGTTGTTATATTGTTTTTCATTATATTTTAAGAAGATCTTGCTCCCTGTAAAAGGATTCTGAAGACATAGTTGATATATTACTTCATTTTATTACTTAAACCAAGATTTTCCCTGTTGGGTCCCTTTATTATACAAATTCTATTATTAAAAATATTCAAATGTATTAAACGGTTTTTTTTTTTATTGTTCTCTCTATGAAAAAGTTTTAACTATCGTCGCAGTTTCTTCCTAAGATATCTGGATCGTCAAATTGAGCATTCCATCGTATATTGCAATGGACAGACTTTGGCATGTCAAATTCCAACGATATTACTCTCAAAAATTTGCAATATTTTAAGGAACATTATTGAAGATATCATAATAGACAGCACAACATTTATTTTGGTTTTTCTTCTAAACGTAGTCAGACAGTTTTATTTTTTTATGAGTGATCTTTTTTAAACCGCTCTTTACCTTCACTTATGAGAAAACCTCGTTATAATACATGTCGAGTATTTGAGTCAGATATACGACTTTAATATTTTTGGAATAAAGAATTATTTTACAACAGCAAGTTTTTGGAATCAAAAAGAAATTTGTGGTAAATTGCAATTAGATTAAATTGAATCATATAATATACATATATACACAAAAAAAATCTAATAATTAAAAAATGACTTTAACAGTAGTATGAGATTAAATAAAAATAATTAAATAATGTAACAAAATTTAAAAAAATTATTAAACTTAAGCTAAAGTGGTTAAGATATCAGAATCACCAGCATCTAAGATAGTAACGACACCAACTCTAAATAATTTACCGACAGCAGTACCTAATTCGTTGTTACCACCTTGGAAGTAGTAGACCTTGGTCTTAGATAACATAGCGTAATATTCTAATTCAGACTTTCTTAAGACTGGAGTGTTAGCAGCAATAATAACTAACTTGGACTTACCTTGTCTTAAAGCCTTGACGGTAGATTTGTAACCTAAGGTGTACTTACCAGACTTGATAACTAAAGCTAACTTTTGGTTAATTGATTCTTGGGATTTAACTGGGGCCTGCAAGAAAATATTAAAGCATTTGTTTTAAGCAACAAAAACGAAAGAATGTTAGTAAAATAGATTAAAACAAAAAAACAACTAAATTTCTTCAATATTATTTAATGCATACATTTTCTGCATTGAATAATAAATAAAATAATTTATATTCATTTTATACTGACCATCTCTGTGATTTGATTAGAATTTATTTGTAGTATTAAAACACTCCGGTCTTCTTAACTGATTAAATATTGAAAATTATATTGAAAAGTAGTTCAAATATGAAAAAGAGAAAAGTTGTTATTGAAACAAAATACATTTTTAAATTCCAGGATTGCAAAAATTTCTCTTCCCACCAAACAAAATTTTTGTCAAAATCGCTTGGTAAGTGGAAAAAAACAAAAAAAAAACTGTCACAGCAAAGCCAAAAAATTTGACCAAAAAATTAAAAAAACCCGAACATTTAAAATAGAAACGCAATACACCACATATAAAAAACTTTTTTTTTTCTAATTTACTTGAACATTTGGCCCAAATTGTGAAAGCTAAATCACGCGCACAGAGCATACTGAAATAAATAAGTTTCCTGTTAGTGAAATGTGTTCGGCGGAAGTTCCAGGCGGCCCCAAAACAAGTTCAGGCAGGGCCGTCTTCTGGGGTTTCCAGACGGCTTTACGGTGAATACCAACAGCCAGTCAGTAGAAAATTAATAACAAATCTACAGGATCTTTCAATGGAACATATATACAAAGGGTGCTACATTAAGCTGAAAATTTCGCAATTTTTATTGATAAAGAAGAAAGACATCAACTTGAAAGGTATGTGCACCATATGGTAAACCCAAATTACTGAAAGTCAATGAATTAAAACAAAGTCAGAACGTTAGGAATAATCAAGTGGAACAGAAATCATTAAAAAGGATTGGAATATTTTTAAAGATGTTTTCAAACTGTGAACTGAAGACCGATGAGATATGCACCTATTAATGTTTTTATATTAGGAGATTTTATCAAATAATGAAAGAGCCAAGAAAACAAAGTAAAATATAGAGAAACAGAGTAAAACAACAAATATAAAGTTTTTTTTAGCAATAAACTCCATTTCAATAAATTATCATGAAAATTCATTTGTTAAATCTTCAGGCTTTTTGTTGCTAATTTTTATTTTTAAAATTTGGATTTTGGTTTGAAAATTTATATTAATCGATTTTTACTAACATCATTTTTTTGTCATTGTATACAGTTATACAGAATGAAGGTCGAAATTGATTCTTTTTCCGGTGCCAAGATCTACCCAGGTAGAGGTACTTTATTTATCCGTGGTGATTCCAAGATTTTCAGATTCCAAAACTCTAAATCTGCTTCTTTATTCAAACAAAGAAAGAACCCAAGAAGAATCGCTTGGACCGTTTTATACAGAAGACACCACAAGAAAGGTATCACCGAAGAATCCACCAAGAAGAGAACCAGAAAGACTGTCAAGGCTCAAAGAGCCATTGTTGGTGCTTCTTTAGATTTAATTAAAGAAAGAAGATCTATTAAACCAGAAGTCAGAAAGGCCAAGAGAGATGAAAAGAAGTCTGCCAACAAGGAAAAGAAGAAGACCGAAAAAGCTGCCAGAAAGGCTGAAAAAGCTAAGTTAGCTGCTACTCAAGGTTCCAAGGTCTCCAAACAACAAGCTAAGGGTTCTTTCCAAAAGGTTGCTGCTACTTCTCGTTAAGTTATATATAATTGAAATTACTGGAATTTTTTCATATTTTTCCATTCTTTAATTTTTTATGTATATCTAAGAAAACATTAACATTTACATTAGCACGTTCATGTAAAATAACATTATTTTTTTTCAGTTTTTTTTTTATCTTAAATTTAGCTATAACTCTAACTGAAAATAATATACGAAAATGATTCAGTAGAATTGTAAATAAAGTTTACTTAGTTAAGGAAGTGAGAAAATACTGAAATGTATAAAATCGTCTTGTTTGCTAAACATCTGCATATGGAAATTTGAAAAGGTGGCCGTTTTTATTTTTTTTTTTGTTTCTTAATCAATTCAGTTGCATTAATAAACCTCAAAATAATCAAATTTTTTTTGTTATTTTTTGTATTTGCACAGAAAATTTTGTGCAAGTTTTTTATTTGTCTCAAATCATGTAAGTTGCCCAATGCGGTAATTACATGTTTTACTTGCAGTCTTAAATAGGATACATATACAATTAAAAGAAAACAACCCTATGAAACTTATAGTTAAAAAGATTCATATATAAAAAAGGAGTACTATGCAACAGGTGGAATACCGCCATCGTTCATTTTTATTTTGTAACATTTAATTCATGCAATTCAATACAACAAAATTATATAAATATTGATTATTTAGGTTTAACTTATCACTAAAGCAAAAATAGGCACATTAAAATAAAATATACACCAAACCAAAATGAAAATTTATTCTATCATAGTATCAATTTTTGCTTTAGCTACACCAGGTTTTTCACAATCACTTTCTGTAAGTGTTTCTTGTGACCCAACTCCAGTTGGTACGCAAGATCCAACTCCATACTCAGTCGCTGAGAGAAACGTTATGATTGGTACCCAATCTTACATTGGTGTATTTGAATATTATAGATCCGTTGAGTATAACGAAAACTGCGACGGCCACTCAGTTACCACAACAAGTATTACCGTATCTAGTGATCCAATATATACAAATTAATAAATATGCAATTTGAAATACCTACCATAAATAAAATTAAGAATAAGCAAAATATAAATTAAACCATCTCTAAAATTGGTCTTTTTATATTGTCATATAAATTTATTTTGTATTTTTATTTATTAATATTTTTATTTTCTTTTCTTTATCCAATTGGCTCAAATCCAATATCCTCTAAAAAACCGTTCATATTTTTTGGACGCACTTGATCTTTGATTATTCCTAACAATTCATCTAAAATTTTTTTTCTTAATTTTGTTTCTTTTAAAATATCTATTTTTCTTGTTTCTGTTTCATTGACAGATTTTTCATCTTTTGGATCCCAATTTTTTTTCAAATTTTTTAATTTTAAGCTAGTATCTGTAATACTATTATTCAGTTCAGCTATTGAACTTACCAAAGCTTGGTTTGAAGGTTCTTTTAAAATATTATTGATTGACGTTTTAACAGCTGCTTTATCACGTTCAATTTCCATGGATTCTTCTCTTAATTGAACCAATTTTTGGTGGGTATACTTTTCCTGTAAAACTGCTTCACCGTTTTCATCTAGCATATTTGATCTACTATCTGAACAAGAATAAACAGTGATTTTTCCAAAGAGTTTTTTGGTAATTTTTCCAGATTCAACTAAATTTTCTAAAGACTTCAAAGTAACCGGTTTGCTTATTTTATTATGTAAATTTTGGTGAATATCATTCAAAGCAAAAGGTTTACATTGCTCGTTCAAATAGTTTTCAATGATTATATCAGCTATTTAAAACTTTGATATTTTGAGGGGTTAGTCAATATATATATATATAAATGTACGCTGAAGAAATGCAGCACTTACTTACCTTCGGGTCCCTTAGCCTGAACAACTTTTGAATTTGCAGCTTTTTTTTTTTGTTGCATTTTTTTTTTGGTCTTTATTTACTTGATATTATTATATGTTACTATGCAAAAAAATTGTACTTTGTTTAGTTTATGTTTATATATATTTCTAAATATTCTCAAATAACTAAGCGGCTAAACCGCCGAAGAAAAAGAAATCCAAAATAATACAGTTAAAAATTTCATTTACGTTACCCATACACAAGTACTTTTTTAAAAATTTAAAGCTTTTAATAATTCAACTTAAGGAAAAATTACTTCAAAATTAGTTCTAAATACCCGTGAGGGGTCAATGTTTTCCTATATATTAGTGACATCGTATTTTTTTGCTTTGACATGATTACAAATATGTCTGCGGAAGCGAAAATAATCTTAAACGTGCATTCTAACTTATTTCCAACTGATAATAAATAATAAATAACAAATATTAAATGTGGTACAAAGTTTGTATAATCGGTGATTGACAATTTGTCAGCGTTTTGATTCCATTATATAAAAGTACCTGCATAAAAAGTGCGTAATTATTTTTTGCAAAGTCAAATAAAACTTACAAAGATCTATAAAATAATTTATTGCTTGTCCCAACCTAACTTAATAGCTTCATCATAGGTTGGATAATCCGTGTAACCCTCAGTTGTCATTGCGTAAAAAGTGTCTCTATCATACTTGTTTAATGGTAACCCCTTTTCTACACGGTCAACGATATCTGGGTTAGAAATAAAAAATCTACCATAACCAATTAAAGTTCTGTCATCTTCAACAAAGTCTTTAACAACTTCTGGGTGTAAAGCTAAGTTACCAGCTCTAATAATCATACCCTTCCAGATGGAGTAAACAAAATCATTAGTACCATCCTTGTATTCACCTTGACCTTCAACAAAGAAAGGGTTAGTAACACGTGGTTCGACTAAATGAACATAAGCTAAACGTTTGCCCTCTCTAGCTCTCTTTTCTAATTCACCAAGGACATAAGCATATTGAGCAATTAAAGATGGATCGGAACCACCAGACATGGTACCGAAAGTACCGTATGGGGAAAATCTAATACCAACTTTTTCATGACCAATGGCGTCAACAACAGCGTCAACAACTTCTAAGGTAAATCTAGCCCTGTTTTCAATAGATCCACCATATTCATCGGTTCTCTTGTTGGAAATTGGATCTAAAAATTGATTCAATAAGTAACCATTGGCACTGTGAATTTCAACACCATCAGCACCAGATTCAATGGAATTTTTGGCAGATTGAACATATTCTTTAATGTATTGTTTGATTTCATTTTTAGTAATACCATGTTGTGGATTGTTAGATTTGATTGCTCTTTCCTTCTGTTCTTCATCCATGTAAATATCATCAGAAGCAGAATCGTAACGTAAACCATCTCTAGCTAAATTATCGGCAAAAGATTGTCTACCTAAGACCCATAATTGAACCCAAACAAAGGATTTGTTTTCATGAATCTTGGCAAAAATTTTTCTCCATTGTTCTAACTGTTCTTCAGACCAAATACCAGGAGCATTATCATAACCACCAGATTGAGCAGATGGGAAAGCACCTTCTGTAATAATCATAGTACCTTCTCTCTTAGAACGTTGATCATAATATTCAACGGCCCAGTCCTTGTTTGGAACGTTACCTGGATGGTGAGCTCTCATTCTGGTTAAAGGTGGCATAACCACTCTGTGTTTTAATTCATTGTTACCAATTTTAATTGGCTTTAGTAAGTTGGTGTCCTTTAAAGCAATTGGTTTGAAATCTTTAACAAAGGGCATTGTTTTTTTATTTTTTTGCTTTTAATGTTTTGGTTTAATAGTTAATAAAAAAATGCAAAATGAAGAAGATTCACTTGTTTCTTGTTTTAAAAATCAAAATACATATGTTGTTTATATATCTCGACCTGCTTTCGAGAAGCAGAAGGAACGCAGCGGGCCCAAACGAGTAATAATTTGTATTGCTTAACTAATCGTTGGTGCGGAAAAACTCGTTGCTGCG
The DNA here is from genome assembly GCA_030571615.1 of Jamesozyma hellenica. Classification (NCBI taxonomy): domain Eukaryota; kingdom Fungi; phylum Ascomycota; class Saccharomycetes; order Saccharomycetales; family Saccharomycetaceae; genus Jamesozyma; species Jamesozyma hellenica. The sequence goes on along the minus strand of JAJLYD010000186.1, from coordinate 83,281 downwards.
ACAATATTTACGACCAGTGCCTTCATTGTGTTTGGCTTACAAATTGTTGTGAAGTTCCGTTTCCGTTTCCGTTTTTCGAAAAATGACATTTTGTATGGCATCTCGGAATGTCTGAAAACGGAAGTTCCGCATTTCAAGAGCACTTCTCGAGCAATTAGAGACGTTACCATTGCAATTTACATAAAAGTTTTGAAATTTGCATCAACAAACGAGTCATATACAAAACCTTTTACCCAAGTAACGGGTGCCAGGGAATTTGTACACTCACATCAGTGGACCCTCTGATTGTACAAAAATACTTGAATTGAAATCATAATATTAAATTTGAACTGAAAAACCGAAAATATATATATTAAATACGTAAATAAACCTTGAAAAAAAAAAACACTTCTTTCACTAATTGGAATTAAGAAAAAAAGGCAACTTGAAATGATTCGTTAAAAAAAATTAATTGTCCGTTGAAATAAGAAGAAAAAAGATGCATCTATAATTTTTCTAATATTACAAAAAAATAAGTTGGTATTGTCGTGTGTTCATGGTAATATATCAACAATACCAAACGATTGTTCAATACCATAAGGACCTGCGGATTTCCAGTAATCATTAGTATATGTCAAAATAGTAACATCTTGATCTAATTCATTCAAAATGTTTTGAACGGCAATTAATTGATTAGCGGCAGATGGAATATTATTACCATTTTGAATACCGGCAGATGGATAACCCGTTTCAGTGACAAAAACATTATTAGTACCACAAACCTTTTGAACAAGTTCTAACTGACCTTTAACAAAAGCTCCTGAACTTTGTGCACTCGAGTAAGTATCAAAATATGAATGTGGGTTGATACCAACAAAATCTATAGCTGATTCCGTACATAAAGATGGATAATTTTCAAAAGTAACAGGAGGTTCGCTAGTAGTTATTCTACCAAGATAACCAGCGTTTTTTAATTGGCTCTTGACGGAAGAAATTTTAGAGATTAAATCTGAAACAGAACAATAACCTGAAATGATTGCTTCATTGCCAACTGTTATGAAATCAAAAACATCCCAACCGTTAGTTTGACCATAGGAGATAAGAGAGTTCACAGAATCGTTGATAGAATCAACACCGGCGGAACTAATCCATAAACCTTGGTTCACAGCAATTCCTAATTTTTGACAAGCTGGTTGAATAGTTTGTAAAGAATTACAATCTGTACCATAAACACGAATTTTTGAGATACCTTTTCCTTTAATGTTTGATAAATCGTTGTATACAGAGGTAGCATCCTTACACGTTCCATCAGAGTTATATGGGGAATAAACTAAAGAATTTGGAACAGAGGTTAATTTGTTTCCTGTACCTTGAAGATTGGCTGATACGGTAGAAGATGTAGTACTAGTGGTGCTTGCAACATCAGATGCAACAGTGGATGAAGCTAAGACAGTAATCTGGCCATTATTAGTTGAAGTAGTAGCAATTATAGCAACGGCTGATGCGGTATATGCATGTTGATCATAGTGGCTGGTAGACACAGTTGGCATTGAACTGGAATCAGAATTTCCCAAAAATACATCTTCACCTAAGGCTGATGGGTGGGCTTCGTCAACTGCAGGAGATGATATTAAAGATGTAGTTGTTTGTTCTTGTGCTGGGGCAGTAGCGGAAGTAACTGTTTGTGCTTGCGCTGGAGTAGTAGTGGAAGTAGTTGCTTGTGCTTGTGCCGGAGTAGTATTTGAAGTAGCTGCTTGGGCTTGTGTTGGGGCAGTAGTGGAAGTAGTTGCTTGTGCTTGTGCCGGAGTAGTATTTGAAGTAGCTGCTTGGGCTTGTGCTGGGGCAGTAGTGGAAGTAGTTGCTTGTGCTTGTGGAGGAGTAGTAGTGGAAGTAGCTGCTTGTGCTTGTGATGGAGTAGTATTTGAAGTAGTTACTTGTGCTTGTGCTGGAGTAGTAGTTGAAGAAGCTGCTTGTGCTTGCGCTGGAGTAGTAGTGGAAGTAGCTGCTTGTGTTTGTGCTGGAGTAGTATTTGAAGTAGCTGCTTGTGCTTGCCCTTGCGCTTGTGTTGGAGTGGAAGTAACTCCAGAAGGTTGTAATATGGACGTAGTTCTATCATTAAGAGCAATTGGCTGAGATGTTGAAATCAACGCTACAGGTGAAACATTTTCTTTTCTTATAGTTATCGTAGTACTTGGTTGAACGGTTGCGGCAACACCAGGGGGTATTAAAGTAGTAGTAAAAGTGACATCGCCGCTAATTATCAGTTCTACAGTTGGAGCAACGACGATCTCAGTAGTGGTAGAATAAACATCTGTAACAGTTTTGGTTGTACTAGCAGTATGCATTCTTGTAACAACCCTTTTATTATGAAATAAAGGCAGCCCTGAAACTATATTTAATAAAAGAATATAAGCAAAAATTGAATGATAGTTTGATATCATTATGGTTCGTAGTATAGGTGGGGAAGTTGTAAGAGTTAATTAATTTATGTAGTAGGTATTGTTGGAGATAAGTTGGTTATGATATAAACATGAAACAAGTATAAGTGAAAGAAATATTGAAATTACTTTTAATCAAAATAGCCATGGTTTATATATACCTGACTATAATTACAAATTGTTAAGTTCTTAAGCATTGGTGCCACTTACCTTTAACCAGCAACAGTGATGGAATGAACTAAATAATAATTAATGCTTTGCATCGAAGCCAAAAAAAACAACAAACAAACAAACAAATGTAAATATTTTCATTAATACTTCAATGTATACAATACCTCAGCGGTAAAACTACATTAATACAGTAGTCACTCTGCTAAATTTCACATTGGATGTAAACATATTTACTTGCAGAAAATTTCAAAAACACATTAACGAAAACAGGTAGATGTAAATAGGTAGATGTGAATAGGTAGATGTAAACAGATAGATGTAAACAATCAAAAAGCAAAACGAATAAACATGGCAACAGCGTGTGTAGCGGTTAGTCTTTCGTATTTCTATCACGAAAAATAGCTATGATAACGGTTTTGCTTGGTGGCATTGCTGGTTAAATTGTGCTTGACGTTTCTCGAACATCCTGCAAAGCAAAGGGAAATTTGTTTTTTTTGCTGGCAAAACGAAAAATGCAAGAAGGATCCGCTGTTTTGTCCGGGATAAAGCCGGTACACGGGCTTTTATGTCCGGCTGGCTACCACACCTGCGGTGTCTGGGTGAAGTATGGAATGAGCCACTCAAATTTTAAATATGCAAGCGTTGCGTGTGTAACCAACAAACGTAAATACTAAAAATATGTGGTAATTGTTTATACATATTGCAATGCAGTACATACTTATGGACTGGACAAGCAAGTTAAAATACTCTGAACCAGCTTATTTTTTAATATAGTTGTGCTCATGAAAAAAATTAGTTTCTTATCTTGATTTTTGGATTTAGTACTTTTTTTGTATTCTGGTAGAATGTTAATCAGTTACGTCCTAAAATATTTACAATCAATGCCGTCCATCCAGTAAATTGACGGACACCATTACCGTGACCATCAAATTGATCATAGTTTTCGTAAATATAACCAGTTTCTTTCCAAACTTTAAAGATGTTATCAATCAAATTATTTCTTAAATCATTGTACAGTTTCTTGGCAGTTGCAACAATTTTTTCATCAGAAGCAGGAGTTTCAATGCTATTTTCTGTCACTTGCGGGAAGTAATGTTTAATAGCATCCAAACATAAATAATTGATATTCAGCCAAACAGGTCCTCTCCAATAATTTTCATCCTTTCCAAAATATTCATCTTTTTTAGATAGTGATAATAGACCATATCTTGAAAATAATTTTTCTGGATCGCTCATCAAATCAAGAACATATTTTATCCTTGGAGAATCCTTAGGCATTAATTTCAATGCAAATGGTAATAATGAAATGTAACCATCATGACAAACCCAACTTAAATTCTCATCATTTTCTTCATCTAGAGTTACATCACAATATGATTTATTATCTTCATTCCAATGTAAAATATCTAAATTTTCAATAACATTTTTTTCAATTTTAGAAAATTTCTTTTCATCATCATCCAATTCTAAAACATGAGCTATTGTTTTCATTGATCTTGACATGACACCAACCCAAGATAATGCGTCAACATTTAATTCGGCAATATCAGGAGGTTGGGCCCTTGGATAATCATCTAAACCACTTGGTAAACAATGTCTTGCAGTACGGCCTAACCATCTAAATACCTCATTTTTATGTAATTTTTTCAAAACATTAGATTCTTCAATAATATCTAAATATTCTTCAATTAAACCTTTTTGAGATGTGGTAAACCAATTAAAATGTTTTAATAAATTTGGATATATTTTTTTAGTATAATTTATAATCAAATCATAATTTTCCTCTAATTTAGTATCACCAATGGCTTCATTATTATTTTTATTATTAGTAATATCGCTATATTGGGAATTTTCAATAACTTTTGTTAACATTTCACTAAACGCCAATAATAAAGTTGGTGGATTCGCAATTTGTGGACTTTGAACTTGAAACTCAGGAGGAACTTTGCTTCTGGCTTCTGGACCTAATATTACTTCCCTTGCAACCCAACCATCATCATCGATCATTTCAAACCAACTCACAATAATTTTAAAAGCTAAATCAAAATCATATTCCATAATTTGTAATAAATGAAATCCTTCATCCCAATAAAATCCACGTGGGAAAAAAAGTCTACTTGGAACACTGGTGAAAAGTCTGAAAGGACCTTCTTCTACTCCATTTTGTAGATTAATTTCATCAAATTGATCTTCATCCAATATAGTTTCACGATCAATTAATTGATTGCCATAAAAATATCCGATACCACCTAATAAATTTGATAAAGTTTCTAAAGCAAATTTTTGCTTTTCTTCTTGATTTTCAATTAAATTTTTATTTTCATTTAAAAAAAATTTTTTATTAAATTTAATTTTAATTTTATCAATCGAATTTGAAATTAATCTACTAACTTCATTTTTACCATTAATTTTTTGTTTTTCACTTTCATTATTGTAAATAATATCAAATTCAAATCCATTTGAATTTGAATTATCAAATGTCTTTTGAATGAAATGAAAATTTCCCTGTGGGAAATTATATAAATTTCTAATTGATAAATAACTTGGTGTATAAGCGTAATTAATATTTTCGCCAAATTTATCAAGAATATCCTTAATTGAATCACTAATTAAGGATTGAAATACATCACGAGTTTTCCAAATTTGATCATCTGGAATTTTTAAAGAAACATGGCTAGTCTTTGAGGAATCGCAACCTTTTATAATTTCCATAGATTCAAGGGATTCGCTTTTATAATAAGTACCATGATTATCTTTAATTAAAATTGAATAATCACCTAACTGTGTTGAAGTACCTTTGAATTTCAAAGTATTTGGATTTGAGCTATAATCAGTTTTAATTAAATTTGAATTATTATCATTATAAATATGTATATTCTTATTTTGATTTCCAATATTTTGATTTAAATAAACAACAATTGAGGCAGTTGAGTTTTTATTTGAATATAAAGGTTTACCACTGACCCTAACAGCCCAATTTTGGTTATTTTCACTCTTTGTGAAAAAAATTGTTAAATTTAAATTATTTTCTTTATCGATAATAACTTGTTTACCACCAATTCTTGGATCATAAACTTCCCAAGAAAAGTTAACTAAATTATCATCATTATTAACATAATGTCTTAATTTTGATAAACCGTCAACTTTTGAATTATCAAACCACATGATACCTAAAATAAAGGGAGTTTCATCGATGAAGCGTGGCTTAATACTGAAATAACAGTTTGAACGGTATGGTGCCCATAATAAAGATAGGTCATTATTCTCTTTTAATGATAGATTGTTGTTCTTATTATCATTATTGACATCATCAATTGCTAAAACTAAAGACAATAATGAAAAAATACAATAAAATATTTTTGTCAAAAACATTATTATTTTGTTTTAATTAAATGAAAACGAGAAGAAACAAATGGATTAAAAATTTTATAGTATATATTATAGATAATGAAAATGAATACGCATATACACACCTTTCTAGGTATTATATTTATATATGAATATGTAATATATATCTGTTTGCACACCATGTGCCAAATTGAACGAAATTTTTTTTCGTCTCGTGAACCTGTTAGCCTCAAACGCATTTATGTATCGTCACCATGCGAACTTCAACAGCCAGTTGGACTCGAATTTATTTACCCATCATGTTCTGAAATATAACAGCAACAAATCGCTTAGAAATTAAGCTAAATGATTAATAAGTTGTCACTAAAATAGTATAAATCAGTTTTTTTTTTGGTTTTGAATCGTTTTCAGTTGTAATTGGTATTCTGATTTACGTCTATCTTTCGATTTATACGTATTTTTTGTTCTTGAAGAATTCTTGCACAACAAAAAGAACAAAGGAGAACCCTTTTTTGACTAAATGAAAATGTTTGGTTATATTGATTACGCATCTTTGTATTTATATCTCATTGAATTCAAATTCATAATCTCAAAATTTAAATCATTCGAACATTTTTTAGTGTATAATGCGATCATATAAAAAAATAATGGAATTTGAGATAAAAATTTCAAAGAAAAGTCATTATTATTATTATTAAAAGTGATCCAAAATATTAAAATTAAAACGATGCCGTTAAAGATATTAATTGCGTTGTTATTGATTTTTAACTTGAAATTATTGAATAAAGGATAGTCATTAATCATATCGTATCTCAAAGTTACACAAGAGCAAATCATTGATTGGACGCCAGCTAATAATATGGAAGCAGAATTTCTATTGGTTTTAGTTGCAATTATTAAAAACATACCAGCGGTCAAAAGATATACTAAGGTTAGGATCCTAATCATTTGATGATTTTGTTTATAATTTGTCCTCTCAAATTTTCTTATCAGTAGATCCTGGTCTTGTGAATCTATTGGGAATGCGCCATCGGTATTGTTCCCATTGTCGCTGTCTCTGTCGCTGTCTCCGTCGTAACTGTGATTATTTCTGTGTCTGTAAAGCAGATAACTGTCCTTGCTCTTATGTTTTGCACGTGCCATCATACTTCTGGATCTTGTAGTTGAGGTGGTTCTTATCAGCACTTCTGCACAAGATCCATCGTTTCATTGATTGATTTGTTAGTACAGTAACCACTTCATTTTCTTTTGTTTTGCAGATTCACGAAAAGCCAATTCGTTACCCGGTAACGCCCAGCTTAACTAAACGAATGAATAAAAAGCTTGAGCCATAAATGCATAAAGAGCCATTGAAAATTTAAATTCATTACAAGCAGGCGTTCTTTTTTTTCGTCGTAGAATTATATATATATCACATTAAAATGCAATCGATAACGAAAAGGTTGCCAACAAAACCTGTAGTAAACTTGGTTTATAATCACATCAGGCCAAAAATTCCACCAACTTCAAAATCTCCAATTATAATCAACTTACATGGTTTCTTGGGTTCCAAATTGATGTTTCATTCATTAAATAATTATTTACGTAAAGATAAAAGTTTAACATCAGATATTTATACTCTCGATTTAAGAAATCATGGTCAATCACCACACGCTCATCCAATGGACTACGATACCTTAGCAAATGATATTGCAAATTTTATTAAAAATAATTTACCAGATAATTATTCAAATAGACCAATTAATTTAATCGGATTTTCAATGGGTGCAAAAATTGCTTTCCTATTAGCTTTAAGAAAAAATAATGATATTTATAATAGAATTCAAAAAATTATTTCAATTGATATGCCACCACATAAAATTTTGCCTCCAGAATTAATATATAATTGGAATAAAATTAAAGATATTTCAAATGGTAAAATTAAAATCATTGCAGGTTTGAAAGTTTGGAGAGATAAAGTATTAGATATTTTAGGTCCTTATTTTGGTGCAGGCTACTTTAGCGTGCCAGAAAATTATCAATATAAAGATAATAATACTTTAATTAAATACTATTTACCAACTAGCGAATTTCCGAATATGTTAAACGATTTAGAAGACTGGCCAAATGATTTAGAAATTGAAAGGGGTAACCATAAAGTCGAAGTCTTGTTTTTAAAGGGTTTAAATTCAACTGTTTTTAAAGATTATCACGTACCAATTTTGAAAAAAATGTTTAAAAATTCAATTATTAAAGAATTTAATACTGGTCATAATTTATTGTTTGAAGATTTTGATAACGCTGCAAAAGAAATCGCCGACTTTTTAAAAAAATAAAATTAATTTATAATATATATGATTATATAATTGCAATCATAATATATATATGCACGAATTTAAAAGTACAAAATGTAAGAGGGTATCTTTGAGAAAAAAATAATAATTAAAAGAAAAAGAAGTGAAAATACAATACAATGAAAAAATCGTAAAACGAAAATAAAAAAAAAAAAAAGAGAAAAAAAAAAACATGATAGAAAAAATTACAGGTTGATATGATTATCTTTATTATACTTCATTCCATCCTAATGAATTTGATGTTGCAATTGGACCCGAAATCTTAACATTACCACCTTTAAACCCAACTGTTGCAACACCAACAATTTCTTCAGTTCCACTCATCCATTCATTAATACGATTTGAAACAACATCTTCGTTATCTTTTTCATTATTAATTGAATTTGATGAAAATTTAGACTCACTTGAAAGTGATTCTAATTCAGATGTAATGGGCATTTGAATAATTGATTCTTTTCTCAATTTACTTGTTCTATTATAATATATTAAAAATAAGCTGAAAAACAACATTAATGATCCGGCAACAATACCAATAATTAATCCGATAGTTTGACCTTTAGTCAATTTAGAGCTTGTTGATGAGTATTGATGATTGGAATTTTTAGATGAGTACTCTAATGTACCATAATCTGACGAATTGTCTGATTCGTTATCATTTTCTGAATTTGAATGATAATCAGAAGAGGCTGATGAAGAACTTGCTACTGAAAAAACCCTTGAAGTCGTACTTACATTATCTGATGAACCATCAGATGATAAACTGTTTGTTGAACTTGGATAAGGTAACAATGAATTTTTTAATAATCCTGTTAATGGAATACTTGGATCAATTAAATTAGCCAAAGTATTTTCAGCATCGTTAGTCATAGTATATAATGAACTATCTTTGTCAGTTATAAAATTAGATAAATCTTTAATTTTATCGGTTGGAAAGTAAACTTCAGCAACTGTCACAAAGTAATTAATATTTTCTTTTTTTAATGGTAATAACTGATAAACTGAAATATTATTAATAGAATTATTGAATGGTAAATTAATGGCAGAAGGTAAAAATGCAAAAATTTGTGCTATAGTCTTTGGGGATGAAGTAACAAATTTGTAATTTAGTGGCTCCTTGAAGCCAATAGTAATTAAACTATAACCATCGATTGGTGAAATAGCATCTGAACCAGTTATCGCTTGTGGTAAATTCAAGGAATCGCTTGATTGTGAACTTGCTTCTTTTGTGGAACTTAAAGTTTGAGTTGATTGAACAATTATCTGAGTTGGAACCCACCAATTTGTTTCAGTTTCCGTGTTTAAATCAGAACTTACTGATGTAATATCAGATGTTGTTGAAGTAATTGTTGGAGAAACAGATAATGGTAATGGTCTTAATGTACTTGTTAAGGTAACAGGAGTTGATAGTACACTATCGTTTAATTGATCGAATAAACTCACCAAATTTGAAATCGTTGACGTACTACTTGAATCAATTGAATTGGATGAAAATGATGAAGATGAAGTAATAGTTTGAGTTGCTAACGTATTTAATAAAGTTTGGTTTTGTGTATTTGGGACAGCAAAAGTTTTATCGGTACTACTTGAATGGGACGTGATGTCGATAGTTGAAGTAGAGCCACTAGAAATTACTGAAACATCAGATAATGAACTTTTTGTAGTAACGCTTATGCTCGGAGTACTTAAAGTAGCACTTGGTTCACTACTTGAATATAAAGATGATTTGCTTGAAACTGTATTAGAAACCAAAAACCTAGATGGTAGGCTTACTGTAGTTATTTCAGTATATGTGTTATCACTCGAAGTAGTTGAAGTAAAATTTGGCCCACTAATTGAATACAAAGATGGCTGAGTTGAGGCCGAGCTAGACACCAACAAAACAGATGATGAGCTTGCTGTAAAAATATCTGCACTTATGCTCGAAGTATCTGAAGCAAAACTTGATTCGCTAATTGAATATAAAGATGGTTGGCTTGAAGTAGTGGTGGAGACAAAAAAAACTGATGATGAGCTTGCTGCAGGAATATCTGTAATTGAGCTTAAAGTACTGTAAGAGGAACTTGATTCACTGAATGGGTATGAAGATCGTTGAGCTGAGGTTGTTGTAGGAATTAAGAAATTAAATGAAGAGGTCGTTGTAACAATATATGTACTTGAGGCAAAACTTGGTTCACTGGATGGGTATGAAGATGATTGAGTTGAAGCGCCAGACCCAATTGAACTAATTAAGGAAGAAAAGAAAGATTTTTGACTTGATAATGTATTGATTATAGAAGAAGTCAAAGTCAGGCTATAAGAAGCAGAAAACTCTTTTGAGACTGAAGATGAAACCAATGGAGAAGTTGTTCTAGTGGAAGATATGATGCTAATAATACTACTTACATCTGAAATACTTGAAATAATTGTGTTAGTAGAAGATATGATGCTAATCATACTACCTACATCTGAAATACTTGAAGTAATTGGTTGAGAAACTTGTGAGGCAGAAAAAAAACTTGATTCATCAGTAGATTTTATTTCTGAAATGGATGAAGAAACCTTACTAGATGAAGAAGAGGTCAAAGTGCTTGCATCAACAGCAATTGAAGTTGGATTAGAAGTTGATCCAATAATGGAACTTGATAAATGTGTGCTAGTACTGAAGCCATGACTTGAAAGCTCGCTGTGTGAGACAATTCCATTCACGGAAGAAGAGAGAAAAGTTGATGAAGTTTGTGCACCTGTCACCACTTTGGTAACTACACTTGAAAGTTTTGGAATCACAGAATTCAAAGATGAACTAGTAGTAAAAATGGAGCTACCTGTAAATAATTTAGCAGGATCACTTGAAGTTTTTGTAGTTCTTGAAGTGAAAGAGTAAGAAAGAGCAGAAGTCACACTCGATACAGCCATAGTTTTATGGACTTGGCTTTGTTTCGATGAAGTTTCTTCAGCAATGTAACCTGTTCGTGAAGACCTTTTATCGCTTTCACCAGCTGAGGATGATAATGAAAAACTATTAGCCGTCGATGCTAAGTAACTCGGAAAGTTCCATTTGTTGGAAGAGCTAGAATATATATCAGAAGCACTTTTTCTACTCTCAGAAGCGTAAATACTCTTACTGGATGGATATATAGTTTTCGATGTGCCATAGTTGATTGTTCCAGGTCTAGATGGTGTACTATACCAATCAGCAGATTTTGTGCTGGTTGTTAAACTGGACGTCAGCTGAATTTGAGAGAACTGTTGTTGATTTCTACTCGTAGTCGTCGGACTACTGAAATTTAAAGGTATAGCGGCGACAGACGATACGAATAAAATCACCTGCAGCAACAACGGCCATGAGATAAAAGAGTGTAAAGCCATAATGAATGAATATAGTTGGTAATTAGAACATGGGCTCTCGGCTGGGCTGTCTACCACTGCATGTAAACGCTTGACTATGGACTTGCATCATATATATATAAACAAAGTTCGATGTCACATCTTAATCTGCAAATTTTGAAACAAAACAAGAATGCTTCCTGATTGGGAAAGATTTTGTTGTTACAATGCGCGAAACGCGCATTGCTTCCCTTTTCGGAAAAGTTCAAATTTTGAATTTTAAATCATTAAAAGATAGACGAAATATTGAAGTGACAAAAGCTCACAAACAGAAAAATACCAAGAACAAACATGCTCAGGACATTTCCACGTTTTAGAACGGATCAGGCCGAAACTCTTAAAGCGTATATTGACCCTGATGCTTCCTTCTCGCCATCAAACGTTGTACTTCAAGGTGCTTCAGCAACAGGAAAGACACTGACTCTAACACAGCTTTTGGATGTTGATCCGTCTTTGATTCATGCCACATTGAGACCAATCGAATTGGTATCATGGAAGCCTTTAATCCAAGCTATTTCGAGAGTTTTACAACGCACGATGAGAACTCGTTTTCCTGAGATTTATTTTGAAGAATTGGATCCATTAGAAGTCGAGGAACCATACCATCTGATAAATCATCTGAATGAAACTTTCAGACGCTATCCAAATCCCACTTTTTATTTAATATTGGATGGCTTTGATTCATTGCAAGATCTTGATGCCCAATTGTTTTGGAAATTCTTAAAATTAAACGAATTAATTCTTACAGGCAACTTAAAGATCATTTATGTTGTACGAGATGCCGACTTTTTGCAAAGATATGCTACTTTTGGAATTCCTACCATTATATTTCCAAGGTATACCCAGTTTCAGATTTTAGATATTTTGAAATCAGTTAGATGTGATGACCTTTTATCTTTTGAAGGGTATCAGACGACCATAAATCAATTGGATCATCACATTACTAAAACGCAAAGTATAAACATCATATACAACTTCATTCAATTGATTGTTCAGTCATTTCACCTTTATACAGGGAATGATTTGAATTCATTGAATGATTTAATAGATTTGAAGTGGCCAAATTACATAAAAAATATTGATTCAACAAATATATTTGATCCAGCAGCATTATATAAAAAAGCTATTGCATTATTTGCTACTACAGATGATACCTTTAGTGCAGACGATGAATTGGAATCAAGTAAACAGGAGCAAACGTATGAATTATCAACAATTTCAAAGTATTTATTAATCGCTGCTTATTTTGGTTCATATTTGGAACCTAAATACGATAGTAAAGTCTTTTCTCGAAGAGCTCATCTTAAAAGTGGAAGAACCTCCTATGGTCGTCGTAAAAAAAGAGCTGTTAATTCGAGATTACTACAACCTTCGGTCTTTACCATAGAAAGATTATTAGCGATTTTTCAGTCGATTTTTCCAGCAGATTATAATGAGGATCTAAAGGACATACATTCTGGCTCTTTATCATCTTTATTAAAGGATCAACTTTTCAAATCGAACACAGAAATTTTTCAAAACTTTTCAGAACTGCATTCATTAAAATTAATTACTTCTACTGCGGGTAAAAATTTGGATTATTTAAGCATTAAAACCAGGTGGAAAATTAACATTCCATGGGACGTTGTTTTGGAAATTTCAGATTCTGTCAATTTTGATATAATTCAACATTTTAGTGGAATTGGTGATGATTAAATAAACAATATAATAATAAAAGATAAATTTATATTAATGTATAATTATACGCAAAGATATATATATATATATATATCATGGAGTCAATACCTCTTCCAATGTAATATTACTATCTATTTCTTTGGCCATTTTCCAAAATTTACTCAAATGCCTGGATCCACTATCACAAGCGATGATTACAATATTAGAACCTTCGCCTAACCTTTTAGCAACTTGAACCGCCGAGATTGCATTAATAGCAGTACTACTACCAACAAATAGTCCATCGTTAACCGATAAAAATTTAGCCATCTTTAATGCTTGATCGTCTGTTACTCTAATCGACTCATCAATGTAATGTTCACCATGTCTAAAATTTTGAGTGATTCTGTTCAAACCAATACCTTCAACAATAGTATCAACTTGATGTCTTCTTCGTGTTCCTTCTCTTTCAACTTGATCATACATAACACCGTAATTAATTCTATTATAAAAACCTGAGCCCTGTGGGTCACTTAGAACCACACGACATGAATTCAATCCTTTAAATTCTTTTAGATATTTTGCCACACCTGTAATAGTACCACCAGTACCGCATCCGGCAATAAATGAATCAATTTTACCATCCATTTGTTCATAAATTTCAGGGCCAGTATTCTGGAAATGAACTTTCCAATTAGCTTCATTTTCAAACTGATCGGCAAATACACCCATTTCACCCTTTAAAATTACTTCTTCACATGCCTTCTTTGAAGCATTAACGTATTGATCGGGATCCACAATACTGGCAGGTTTTACAGCGTTAACAACAGCTCCAAGACTTTCCAATAACGCTAATTTCTCCAACGACGTATCATCTGGTAATGAAATATGCGCTTTGTAACCCAAGGCATTGCAAATCATCGCTATGGAAATACCTGTTGATCCGCTAGTACCTTCAAAAACCCAACCAGGTTTACCTCTAATTAGAAGACCCTGTGACTCAGCTGTTTGAATAATATTTAATGCTACTCTATCTTTAGCAGAACCTGCTGGATTACAGAGTTCTAGTTTTGCATATATATTACAACCAGTTAGCTGAGATAAAGATCTGATCTTTAGCATAGGTGTATTACCAATGAGTTGTTCTATACCATCTTTACGACGTGGTGGTGGTTCCGGTCCTGTCCGAGAACGACAAAGTTTGTATAATGTGTATGCTGACGTTAACAAAGATGCGATTGTGAGCGTTGAATACAATACCGTATTTGATTTTTCAGGAGCCATTGTTTTTTCGGTTTTAATGGACTCATATATAAGAGAGATCCTTTACAAGCACTGCTTTTTTTGCAGACAGGAAACAGTTGCATTTTTTAACATGGAAAAAACTCATTTCGCGATGACAAGATCACGTTTGTTTTTCATATATCATAAATATAAGTAAATATACTAAAATTATGTACTCTTCTGCCTACGCATCGTTTGAACATCTTCTTGCAATTGTAATTGCAATTCTGGCATAAACCCCAAAAGAAACAATATTTCAAACAAAATAAAATATGGTGCGAGAACAAGGCTTTGCAGCAAGCTGTCAAATAAAGCAGGTTTCTTGCGCTCAAAAACACCGTGACCAATAAATTGAAAAATCCATCCAATAGCAAATAATGAAATACTTTGAGAAAGTGTCAATTGGATCCATTTTCTTTCGATCGATAAGTTCATCAAAAGCAAAATTAAACTAGCAAGTAATCCTGTAGGCACATATAACAGACAATAAAAAATTCCAAATCCCAGTGTGAATACGTGTGTGAATGTGACGCCTTTCAATACGACTACATTTGATAATATACAGCAACTAATGTACAAAATAAGTGGAACGAACACTGAATGAATGGCAACGTTTCTTGTATTGCTGTGGTAGTATTTGTAGAAACTCAGTTGAGTACGCAAGTTCAAAGTTTCTAATCCAGACATTGTCTTCTGTGGCCTTCGTAACAAACTTATTTACATTATAATTGAAATTCGGGCTCTTCCGTATTTATAATGCAAATGTGGAGACAAACCATTTTATTGCCTTGCTTTTTAGCCGGGATTTTTACGCATAAACCATGTTGATGTACAAACAAGACTCTTTATATTCTAAAGGCCCAAAAAGCTGCCGTGAGCCTTGCGTATGTAATTAAATGCTTAAAAGACTTTTGTAGGATTGCTCATTTTATATTCTACACGTCAAACTTACAAGTTCTTGTATATTTCTCAGTCCATCTCGCTCTGAACGATCTTGTCACGTGAATTAAATTTATCTTTTATAGAAATTCATTTGCCACCTCAAATGCAAAAAGTGAAAAGAGATTAGAGTTGCTTTGTTTAGGGAATTGAAAAAGGAAAAAAAAAAAAGAGAAGACTGAACAAGGATAACTGTATAACAACTCAATCATGTCTGGTGCTGCTGCTGCTTCTGCTGCTGGTTATGATAGACACATTACTATTTTTTCTCCTGAAGGTCGTTTATTTCAAGTAGAATATGCGTTCAAGGCTACAAATCAAACAAATATAAACTCTTTAGCCATTAGAGGTAAGAATTGTACCGTAGTAATAAATCAAAAAAAAGTTCCTGATAAATTACTAGATCCATCTACAGTTTCATATATTTTCAAAATCTCTAACCATATTGGTATGGTTGCTAATGGTCCAATTCCAGATGCTAGAAATGCAGCTTCAAGAGCAAAATCTGAAGCTGCAGAATTTCGTTATAAATTTGGGTATGATATGCCTTGCGATGTGTTAGCCAAGAGAATGGCTAATATCTCTCAAGTTTATACTCAAAGAGCTTATATGAGACCACTTGGTGTCATACTTACTTTTATCTCTGTAGATGAAGAATTAGGTCCTTCTATCTATAAGACAGATCCTGCGGGTTATTATGTCGGTTATAAAGCCGCCGCGACAGGTCCAAAACAACAAGAGGTAACAACAAATTTGGAAAACTATTTTAAGAAGAAAAGTGTAGATTATTTGGAAGAAGAATCGTGGGAAAAAGTTGTAGAGTTTGCTATTGCCCACTTAATTGATTCATTAGGAACCGAATTTAATAAAAAAGATTTAGAAGTTGGTATCGCTTTAAAGGAGAAATTTTTTACATTAACCCCCGATGAAATTGAAGAAAGACTGGTCGCTATTGCTGAACAGGACTAAAAAAAGCCACGCACTATTATATAGAATTTAATTATAAATATTTATATTTTTTTTCAAAAACATAAGTAAGTAGTAAGTCGCAGATAAATGCCTAAAAATTTGAAAAAAAAAAAAATAGAATAAAATAAAATGAAATAAAATAAAAGAGAACACATTCATAAAATTTAGATAATCATAAAACATATGGAATAAATAAGTATGGGCAATGTTTTAAATATTCATCCCAATCTTTACCATATTTTCTTTTACATTTAGTTTGATCTCTAATAGATCTATGAACTAAAACAACAAAAAAGAAAACAGGAAAAAACCATGGAAATGGAGAATTAAAACCGCATGATAATGCCCAAATCAGTGATTGAGTCCAATCGGCAGTGTAATGAATTTTTCTTGCCCAAGTATACCATCCATCAATCAATAGATAAGAGCCATTTGAGGTGACCATATACTTTGGATTCTTTAAAATTTGATATGGCAAGAATGGGAAAGTTTTTCTTACAGTCTTATCACCCGACATTTGTTTTCTAAAAGAGTTCTTCTGAGCATTAGCTGTGTCGAAAAGATAGTATGCGCCTAACAAGATAACATATAAACTTAAATTATATCTAGTTGACCATTGATATTCGGATGGATTGTGATAGTATAAATATAAAGTACAGTGACAATAAGTGTATGGGACACCGGCAATATTCCAAAAGATTAACATGAAACCAAATTTTTCATAGGCCATATCCCATGTTGGGACAATTAATTCTTCACCCTTGGCACATGCATTTGCGTATAACCAATGAGCTAACATTACGACACCTAATTGCGGCGAAACGTAACCATAAACTTCATATTGTTTTAAGCAAGCACCTAATGTAATAAAGTACAAGGTGAACCAAGGCAATCTAACTTCAAAAAACATCTTTAAATCAAGAATCCCCCATCTTGGATTTAATGGTGCTCCCATGAAAAAATCATACAAATGATTACCAGTCATTCTATGATAATCGCCACTAATGAACAAAGTCCATAAATATAAACCAATTGAAAATGCAAAACCTGAAATAATGGCACAAGTCATAATTTCACCAAATAAGTCAATAATGACGTACAATTTAAAAATACCACCGAAATGTAATGCTAGAACTAAAATAGTGCTAACATATAAAGTCCACATGGCATTGCAAAAATAAGGTAATTGTTTATTCTTCAAATGAGCTAATGGTTGGCCTTTAGTCCAAATTCCTGGTAATGTATAATAAAAAATAATTTGGAAAGCCCAAAAAGTTAAGAAGATTGTCCAAGTATATTTGGTTGGTATACCATGTTCTAAAACAATCTGATATAATTGTTTTATGAATTCTAACCAAGTTTGACCTTGAGCAGGTAAGGCTATTTTACCATCAAAAAATTCAGCACATATCCACATATAATACATTAATAGTGGAAACCCGACGAGCATTCCGATGACACCGAAAGTACCACCAAACTCGTACTCAATTTCCTCAGGTTTTAAATATTTACCTTGAGGTAAAAATGAAGCGGTTGCATTTGATTTACTGCTATCTTGTCCTTTTTTAGCCCTTGTCTTTGCGACGTCTGCCATGATTAAAAAGCTCAGTATCAGTTGTGGGGAATTGAAAGATTTTTATCACTATAAAGGGTGAAAGTGCATCTCTAAATATTTATGTCGTTCACGCTTGCATATTCTTATATACTCTTTCTGGTGCATTAATGAGTTGAAAAAGAAAAAAAAACGAAAATTGCCGAGAGCCGTTGTTTTCAAATTCGATACGCGAAATTTTAAACGAATGCGGAATTTAATTTGAAGCCGGAATTCCTGTCAGGGCTCAAAAAACATACACAAAGCCCTGTTTTTTTCTTGCATTTCTTTTAGAATGTTTTTGGTTTTTGGTTTTGCCCTTTATTTAAATATTATTATGACCTAGGGTTTAAGGTTTACCGCCACACTCAAATTTTGTTAGTCAGGGCTTATCTCACTTGGTGGGCATTCAATTGAAATCATATGTCGACTTTTGGAATTTGCACAACCTCTGACGGTATTGCCTTTGCAAAAAGAAGAAATATATGACTACTTAGTTACATTTATTCGTACTTACTTTGTTTGGTTTTGGACTTGAGGCCTACATTCTGTTTTTATAATTCTCATTTCACCGCAGTTTGCGAAGACTTGATAATAGATGCCAGCCAAAGATCAGATTGAAAGTAAAGTTAAAAAATTTAGAACCAAGGTTAGAAAAGCCTGTGATAACTGCAGGAAACGAAAACTAAAATGTACAGGGTTCCAGCCGTGCTCTACATGTGTTGGTTACGACTGCCCGTGTGTTTACTCTGTATGCACAGAACCGTCCAGAAGAGGTAGGCCAAGGAAATCTTTGAGCACCACCGTATTAAATGAAACACCACTCAATAACTTATTTCCTGGATCTGTTGGCTCTTTAACAAATGTTCCAGTGGATCCCGTTACTAATAATGTAGATAATATTGAGGCATTGAACACCCCCGATGTAAAATCCGCTAAAGTTGCTCACATAAAACAGGATCCTGTATCATCAGCCTCATCTGAAAATATTAATGGTTCTTTAAATTCAGAGATAGAAAATCAAATAGGAAATGGTGATAATGGTTTGTATATTGATGACATAGATTTTCAATCCAAGATTGCCAATTTACAACTAGCTTTAAATCAATTAAAGATGATCTCAGTGAAGGATGAGAATATAAAATCATCAATAGACTCCTTAGATGCACAAATATGCAACTTAATTAAGAACTGGGATGTGAAAATCAATATGAAAGAATTCCTTCGTATCAAACCTACCGATACAAAATCTATAGAAACTAGGCTTTTAAAGAATAAATACACAGATATTACATACCTTGCCAGGTTTGCTATTTGGTCTGATTCTGTAAAATCTACCGATAATTCATCTCATCGTTATCCAGGTCAGCCATTGATTGACGAATTATTTGGTCTTTATTCTCCTATTCAAATATTTTCATTTCATGGTATCGGATATTGTTGTCAGGATTATATAAGGAGATGTGGTATTCAAAAAATACCAACAGACTTTAAAAAGACATTATATTTAATTTTAAGATTTTTTGATATGTTCTTTGTTCATGTCAAAGAAAATAACGATTCGGTAGCTAATCCTTTAGGCAATTATTTGTCAACAAGAAATATTGTTCAAAGCCCACAAAGCCCTTTTGGTTCAAGTAGCACTGCCTCAAATTCTGAATATAAGGTGTCGATGCTGATTGATAGAATTCCGCAACCGTTTTTTAAACAAACTACCGATGTTTCAACAGACGAATTGCTAGCAACTATGAATGATGATTATGAAATGTTAAAAATGTTGGTTGATGTTTTTGACAAGCATAAAGTTAAATTTGAATTATTTTTTGCTAATATGTACTCTATGGATAGCAAAAGAAACTCCAAGAAGGTATTTACTTCGGAAGAAGTAAAAACATTTTTATATTTTATGGAGCAAGAACAGGTGATTATACCGCTATCTAACTATTACTACAATTCTTCTAGACATTGTTTTTTGCAACCTGAAAAAAGTTTGGAGTATTTAGAAGTTTTAACGAGATTAATGGAAGATTATATATGGGCTTTGAATTATCACGGTGCATTTAACATAATGATATTTTCACTAACGCGTTCTGTAAGAATCGGACTGTCTCGTTGGGAATTTTATGTGGGTTTAAACGAAGTTGTTGCTGAAAGAAAAAGAAAGGTGTGGTGGAAAATTTATTTTTTTGAGAAATTTGCGGCTATCGTTAATGGTTCAGTATCAGCCATCAATGATAAATTTATGAATTGTTTATTACCAGAAACATTTAGAAATATTGGATTTCTTGATCATAAAACTTTTATTGAAAACGTGTCCTCATTAAAACGATCCAAATATCTTGATGCTTTAGATGCTCAGAGTTTAGCAAACTATGGTCATTTGGCTTTGATTCAAATTCTTAGTGATTTCCAGCAAAATGTTCTGTTTAACGAAATCTATACGTCAATAAGAAATTCAACTGCTTCTCCTTTGGTTAAAGGAAGGATTTTTGATGATTTGGTACAGCAATTTACTGTATTTGAGTTGAAATTTGAGGCAGTTAGAGAGCAATCAACAAAATTATTTGAAGTTCTAGATAACACAGATAATGACAATACGGACATCGTCGGTCAAAGAGAAATTGCCTCAAATTTTGTATTATTTTATGAGTTTAGCATTTGTATGTTTTATTCATCAATGGACAACTTAGATGCTAGATTATCACCACGTGTACCTACGAATGGTAATTCGGAAATTTTTGTTAAGAAATCCCTCGAGAAAATCTATTATTCTTGGAAAAGAATGAATACTCTTCTTAAATCCAGCACTGGTTACATTTTTGGAAGGTTGGCTATATATTATCGTTGTGCTTGCGCCTTGGTTATAACAAAGGCAGGTTTCACGAAAGAATTGATTACTTTAAAAGATATCAGTATGTTGGTCATGGTTCTTGACAGATACAGAAATGTTTATATATTGAATCAGAATGAGTCATTTCCTCAAGTGAAAGAGAGTGCTTTATTTAAAGATTACATGAGAGGAGTTTCTTTTTTAGCTATATCTACTCGTATTCTAATTTCTAAATTTTCCATTTATCATAATATGACGCGTAAAAAAATACGAGAATGGTTTGAAATTTATCATCCTGAATTGTTACAGGCATTTGATGATAGTATGGATACAAATTCATTTTTCTTTAAATATTTATTGATGCCTGTACAAAAATCAGGGCTTCATATTCGGATAAGTAATATGATTGAATCTAGTTTTTTTAAGGCACAACTTGGAAAGAGCAATGTTTTTCGGAGTTCTCAAAGTAATACATCTCCACATTTTCCCAAACAGGATTCCAGTTGTATTTCCCCAGATGGAAATAATGACTTAAGTACTAATTTATCGTATGGAACATCGTCGTCTAACGAAGTCTTGGAAAACTCAGATGCTAAGAACTATTTTGTTAAAAATATGGAAGCTCAAAATTCAAAGAGTGGTGATCTTCAAAATTTGTTGGCCAGTAAAACAATTTCAAATTCCAATATACCGAATGGGAATCTGCCAAATATCTTACCATTGCCAACAATGAAAATAAATGACTCGTCAAATGACAACATGGATTTTGTTGGCGATTTTTCCAGAAACTCCACTGGCTTTCTAAATGAAGAACTAGAAATTCCAAGTTACAATTTGGGAACATTGGATGAATTCATAAATAGTAACATGAATGACGTTTATAATCTTTTATGGAGCGATCTTTACCCAGATGGTGCCCCTTTCAATTAACGGGTATTTCGTTTTATTACATATTAAAAATTAGACTATATAAAAAAATTGTTTTTGTAATATTTTATTTAATTACTTTTCCTATTATTTTTTTTATTTATTTATTTACTAATATACAATTCAAAAATATTTGTTTCACCTACCATAATATTTTAACAAACATAAAAATATTATTTAGTGATAGAAATTTTTAAAAGTCAAAAAAATTCACTAATTTTCTAAGTCCAGCATACTGATGATCCTTTTACCATGTGGAGTGTTTCTCACTGGACCAACTAACAGTGGGAGGACTAAACCCGATAATCGTTTGTAAATGTATCCGTTCTGGTGATGTGATACATCCAAAGCAGTTTGTAAAACGTAATTACCATAACTATCGTTTAATAATACAGCTATATCTGATTCGCCTTTGTTAGTTAGTAATTCCAGAATCATACTGTCAGCGACAACAGGAGTTCTTAACAATTTTTCAATTACATTAGAACCAAACTTGTGGACAGAAAGTTCTATAATCTTTGGTTTCAACAAATTAACAATCTTGTGAGTATAATCAAATTCTCCCTCTTCAGCCTCCTTACTAATAATGTATTGCACAACGTAATTTCCAAATGGATCTAAAGTCAGTCTATCAACATGAGTCAATAATTTGTTGCATAGTTTCTGACATTGCTGCTTTGCACCATGATCTAAACAACGTTGTAAAACGCAGCAACCGTGTCTATGCGTAGCAATGCTGACGCAGTCATTGCACGTAGCATCAAAAATGAATTGAAAGTATTCAGGTTGTAACTTATGTAAACATTCTTGGATAACATGGTTACCATTCAAATCTTTACTTAATTCCACAACCGAACTCCTTAGGGAGTTAACAACAATTTTAATTTCTTCTTCAGTATCAATACACTCAATTAATTTCTGTAAAGCCCTTGTACCATGAGGATCTAAAGCAATTTCCACAAAGCTTTGAGCAGCAATATTGGCTAGAGTTGTTCTCTGTTCAGCAGTAATTTTTTCAATCAATTTTTGAATCAGATAATTACCAAATGAATCTGTCATTAATTCGATGGTGTGATCTTTAGTTTCCTCAAAAATTGCGGTTGCAGCTTGAGAACCTAACACATCTAGCTGTTTTTGCAAAAAACGACAACCGTGTTGATCTTTACAAAGAGAGTAAATATTACCAATAAACTGGTCTAAATTAGCATCTACATAACGAGAAGCTTCTTCTAGTTTTCGCTGGACATCTTGGTGATTGTAGTTATTATTATGATAACCGTTTTTTCCATGTTTGCTCTTGCCACTTCTGTTATGGTGATTATGTCTGGAGTTATGGTTATTATTGTTGTTTATTCCTATTGGTGATTGAGGATGTTGCGTGCCATGAGGTGGGGGAATGATACCGCTAAAATGTGGAGCACCATATAACCAAGGCGGTGGACTACCATGGTGTTGCTGCATGATTGGAAATGGCTGAGGCATTGGCATTGGAACATTTGCAGGAACATCATCCTTAGCTTTATTAACAGAACCGATAACAGGTTGAGAAGCACCAGGGTCATGACTTTTTGGAATTAAAGGAATTGGAGAATGAGGAATATGTCTCATTTGAGTTTTACCTGGCAAAGGCGGTGTTGGACCACCAAGTACTGGTGAGAAGGATTGAAACGGAGTTCCAAAATCATAAGCACCCGGAAAAGGAGAATGAATGCCGTAACTTGGATGATTGTCAGATAAAACATGAGAGTGTTGCAACAAGGGACCACCATATGGATACGCGGCGGCGTATGTTTGAGGATTACTAATATCCTTTAACTTATATTCTTCATTCTCAATAATTTTCTTAGATTTTCCTGACGTTAGTTCATTATTTGAAGGAGTAGCAAACAATGCATCACGGTCAGATTTTTGAACTGATGTGGATTGTGTTCTTGTTTTCGCACCAACGGAGGATACCACCCCCAAATTATTTGTTCCTTGAGTTACGTAATTTTCATGAGGTTTACCGGTAATCGAACCATTAGTTTTGTTTAATAAATCGGTAGTGGAAATAGTGTGAAAAGTTTGCCTTCTAATTGCAATTGTCGCTGCTGAAGAATCGACTTGCGGTAAGGCGTCATCAATAGCGGATGATTCATCGACAATAGTATTGTTTTGTTGATTAATGTTGTTACTGCTAGGCCATAATGGATCTTTGTCCTTCACAATATCCTTAGTCTTATGAGGAGATAAATCCATATCAGGATTCGCACCAGGAACAAATCCTGGACCTATCGAAGATGGAACCACATCTGGATTTGGAAATCCAGTAATCCCACCATTACCGGTAAACATGATAGGTGCGCCAGGACCACCTATTTGCATCTGGGAATCTTGAAATTCTGGTCCTGGATAAAAACCAGGTTGATGATGCATGTGCATCATTTGAGAATATGGAACAAATCCCATTCCCATAATTTGCGGTTGAGGAGGAAACATTTGATTTTGCAAACCGTTATTATTCCGTTCCCCTGGGAAATTTGAAATTTTACCGTTATGTTTAACGTCACTAGCAACATTTGAGTTATCGATATCATCCAAGTTTAGCTGTTCTAGAGCGGCATTAATGGTTTCCGTAACTACTGGATCTACACCTGAACCCTGATCATCTTTACCCTTGACAACTGGGTCGGAAGACATCTTAAAAAAATTTTTTTGGTCCTTTAAATTTAATTTGTTAAAAACCCAGGAAATATGATATAATGTAATATGTTATGTTATAATATACAAAATAAAACTTAATATACAGAAGCACCTAAAATCTTTGAAAATATCTTATAATTTACAATGAATATAGAATAACGAACTTTATGATAGACTAAATGTGACTAGAAGAGAATAGATGTTAACAGCTAAAATACAGAAAATAATAATGTACAATTATGAGGATATATATATATATATATCAAACGTGTCTTGCTAAGTAAATAATATTTAACTTGATATTGCTATGATTTAGTGTGAAGCAGTAAAACTTTTGCTCTAGATAATATTTTCTTCACCTGAAAAAATCGGAGGATTTATTTTAGAAATCTTAGTTTATGTTGTCGCTTTGGCCGAAGTGTTGCCAGATCAAAAAAAAAAAGAGAAGAGTTGAAAATGAAAAAAAAAAAAAAAAAATAAAATAAAAAAAATAAATAAACAAAAAATTGGAAAATGCATCGTTGAACATGATACAAAAACCATCATGAAAATGTTAAAGATGATTTTTGTATATTTAATACTTCGAATCTTGCAAATGTCCGCAAACATCTTGATGGGACTGACCTTAACGTGATTCTATTTAAAATCTTCCTTGAAAATTAAATATTAAATGAATAAATTACTATATGTATGTGTGTAATGTGCGAAATTATATAAAATTATTAAAAATTAAAATTAACTATGATAAAATGAAAAATGTTGTGCAATTATCGTGCTTTTTCTTTTTGTAATAAATTAGTGTGTCGTTAATAGAAAAGCACAATAAAACAAATTAAGATGTAAAAATACAGCTAAAATCAATATTAGGCGATTGTAAAGATTATCTTACCAAAAAATTAAACCTGTGTGTGTGTGTGTGTGATTGGAATAAAATCTTAGCAAAATTAGACAGATCGAACATAAAATTAACAGTAAGTTTAGAAACTTAAATTGTGCATTGAGCTTAAATTTGAAGTGTATCAAATCTCAAATGAAATAAAAAAAGTAGAGATTAGTAAAAAGTTAAACCAAATTTAAAATCGAATTAAAAACAAAAGATTGAAATTAAAATTTGATTAGTTTTCTTTTTCATGTTGAGTAGAAACTCTTTGCATAGCAGCAAGGAAATCTTCAACAGATCTAGTGGATTTTTGTTCCTTTAATGGTTTACCGTTCATTAATCTGTCAAAAGTTTCGGATTCAGACATTTCGTAGTAAGCACCACCTAAGACACAGAAAATACCAATAGACCAGACGTAAACACGAACAACAGTAACAATGTCAGTCCAGTTTTGAGACCACCAACCGAATAAGGTAAACATAGTGGCAATAATATCAACACCAAAAACGGCACCAGCTAATTGCCAAGATGGAATAGAAGACCAAAATGGGCCAACAGCTCTTGTAATGAAAATTAACCAATTCTCAGTTAAAGAAATTTGTAAGAATAAAACACCATCAATAGAACCAAAGTTTTGGATAATACCACCCTTTGGTAAGAACATAGTGGTTAAGGTAATCCAAGAACCAATAGCTAAAATAATACCTAAGAAAATGGACATACCCCATAATCTTGGTAAATCCCATTTAACTGGTTTTTGAGAGTATGGGGCATTATCGTAAGCAATGGCTAAAGTAGCAACATCAGCAAAAATAGCAATAAAAACAATTAAATCAATGTCTAAAGATTGATTTAAGATAGCAATCCATAAACCTAAGAAAATTTCTAAATGTAATGATAAAGCAATACGGTAAACAACGTAAGCGTACATTCTGTGGAAAATTTGTCTAGAGGTCTTTAAGGCATCAATAATAGCAGATAAACCAGGAGCTAAGAAAACAATATCAGCAGCAGATCTAGCAGCATCAGTAGCACCTTCGACAGCAATACCGGTATCAGCCTTCTTTAAAGATGGAGCATCGTTAACACCATCACCAGTCATAGCAACTAAGTAACCTCTTTGTTGTAAAATTTCGACAACTCTATACTTATGTTGTGGAAAAACTTCAGCAAAACCATCGGCATTTTCAACAAAATCAGCTAATTCAGAACCTGGCATGTCACCACCACCACCTAAACCTAATCTTTCGGCGTTGTAAATGTTGGTACCTAAACCTAATTGTCTACAAGTTTCTTTAGCAATACCAACAGCATCACCAGTTAACATCTTGACTCTTAAACCTAATCTTCTAGCTTCATTAACAGTTTCAGCAGTATCATCTCTTGGAGGATCCATACATGGCATAACACCTAAAATTTCCCAATGACCTTCACCTCTCTTTCTAGCAACACCTAAAGCTCTGAAACCTCTAGAAGCTAATTCAGCAACCTTGTTTTCATAGTTTTCATGGACATCTTCTGGGATTGGGTGATCTTCTTCAACAGTCTTTAAAACAAATAATGGAGCACCTTTAACACAAACAATTCTTTCACCTTCTGGAGATTCAACAACGGCAGTAACCTTTTTGGAAACTGGATCGAATGGGTGGAATTCTAAAACCTTGTATTTAGTTAAAGCATTTTTAGCAACTGGGTATTGCGCTAAGGACTTTAAGAAAGCCTTATCGATAGCATCTAAACCCTTCTTCTTTCTAGAAGCAGCTAAACAAGCAGTAAGCATTAAATCGTCATGAGAAACACCTTCAACAGTGTATGGTTCGTGTAAAGATAACTTGTTTTTGGTTAAAGTACCAGTTTTATCAGAACATAAAATTTCAACACCGGCTAAAGATTCAATAGCAGATAATTTTTGAACAATAGCTTGCTTCTTAGCTAAGTAAGCAGCACCGACAGCCATGGTGGTAGTAACAACAGCTGGTAAACCAACTGGGACACCAATAATAGTAATACCTAAAGTGTATCTTAAGATTCTAACAATACCGTCAGTTCTGTAGAAACAGGCAGTCCAGACTAATAATAAGGTAATAATAACTAAGACTAATAAAATAGTACCAATACCGTTCAAAACTTCAGTGAAATGACCTTGACCACCAGCAGCCTTGTTAACTAAAGCAGCAGCTCTACCAACGAAGGTGTTGTCACCAGTAGCAGTAATAACCATAAAAGCTTCACCTCTTTTAACAGTGGAAGAGGAGAAAGTTTGATCACCATAATGTTTGTCGACAGCTAAAGATTCACCAGTAATAGCAGATTGATCGATTTGAACGAAACAATCTTCAGTAACAATTCTACCATCAGCTGGAATAATAACACCATCTTCTAATTGTAAAATATCACCTGGAACAACTTCATTAGCTGGAACTTCAACTAATTCACCATCTCTGATAACAATAGCGGAGTTAGCTAAAGTTTTCTTCAATTCTTCGACAATTGAACCGGCTTGAAATTCTTGAACGAAACCAACACCAGCGTTTAACATTAATAAACCACAAATAACACCAAAATCAACCCAATCGGATAAACCAGCAGCTAAAATAGCAGCAGCTTCCATAACGAATTGAATTGGACCAATAAAAAACATTAGAAACTTAACAACTAATGATTCATTTTCTTCAGCCATTTGATTTAAACCATACTTCTTTCTTCTATGAATAACTTCTTCAGAAGTTAAACCGTAAGATGGATCAGTTTGTAACATTTCTTCTGGGATAACACGAGCTTCACCAGCCGCAACGTGAACATCTTGTTCACTGTCAGCATCGTCATCATCACCACCATGATGAGATTGTAATTCTTCGATTAAAGCGTCAATATCTTCATCTTCGTCAGAATCTTCATCAGAAGATGGTGGAACGACCTTTGGTGGTTTTTCTTGTTGGGCAATTGAGGATTGTTCAGAATCAGACATTTTTAATTTATGTAATTAAAAAGTATTGATTTTTTTCTTTTTAAATTATTTCAGTAAAATAGAATTAATTTACTATAAAAATTTTCTAATCTTTTAGTTAATGATTGAAATAAAAGTATTAGGAATTAAAAATTAATCAATTAATTAAGTCTTGGTATTGAAAGTACAATAAAAGATTAAAAAAAATGTTTATAGTAATATTTATGGAAGAAAAAGATCAATGTCTTGCTTAACGATTCTTCTTTGAGAAAAAAAATAAAGTAATTAAAACAGTATATGGGTTAAACAAGGGAAAAGGTAATTAAATGAAGACAAGAGTTGAGAGCTTATATATGGTAAATCTGGATTGAAGGAATGAACGAGCGTTTTGGTTCAAGACATTGTTTTGAGTGGATAATACAAAAGAAAAAAATTTTCTTTTTTTGTTATTGAATTTGTTTACATTCAATGAAAATGTGTACCGAAGAGGATAGAACGACAAAAACGAAAGTGACGAAAAGCTCGGGTTGACAACTGAAAGCGATGAGAATTACGATTTCTTATCAAAACGCACGCATAAATTTCTGTGCCATGGCGGAAATAAAATCGGATAGAAACGAGTAATTTACCAATCGTAATATTTACAAGGAAAAACTGAGAAATTGTTGTTGTTTTTAGTTTGTTTGTTTGTTTGTTTGTTTTGTTTCGTATTGTTTTTCTGTGCAAATGAGTGGTCTGTTTGTTTTGGGTCGATACACACAAATATTTTCACATTGCTTATTTCGGCATAATTGCACAGAATGCTGTGCAGAAACAACCCAAAAAGAAAATACATTTCATTTCAAAATGTCGCATAGTTTTTAATTTCTGGTCGTTGTTTTTTTTTTCATCATCGAGGGAATTCGGAACAACTACGTCAATGATTAGCAAACAATTTTCTGGTGCAATCCAATAAGAACGCGCCTTCTGGAAACAGACTGATAATTCACGCACCCATACATAACGATTTCGGAAAAACCTATGCTGCTGTATTGGGCAAAACCCAAACAGCAGCGCCTTGCTTTTTTTTGTTTTTTTGTTTTTTTTGTTACCGTTCCCGGCAAAGGCCAAACATTGTAACTCAAACGAGTCACTTAATTGCCCGCGAGAACCGAGATAATTTACAAGCATTTCAAGCCTCCACCCGAATCTGTTTTCCGTCAACCGAGCGGTTTCCAAAACAAATAATACTATCATTAGCATAGCAAATCTTTACTCGATGTAAGACAGATACCGCCACTACGGCGTTCGCACACGTGCTTGGATTTTTCATTGCTTTGCGTATACGTCTTTCTCTCTCGACAAGATAATGAATGAATGAGTTTTTTTAATTCGCTTTTCAATTTTTATTTCTTTAAAAAATTATCTACACCGTGAATTCTCCTACAAGCTCCTTTTTCGCAAAAATAACTACCATTCCAAATTCAATCCAAAATGTTTTTCTCTTCTGCTTTATCTTCATTGCGTAATCTACAACTTAGGATTAATAAATCTGTGAGAATCTCTCTCCACTGCCATTCGTGCAAATTATTTTTGAATCATGAAGATAAAAATGCCAAAATTAATAGCAATGATACCGCTCTAATCTTAACGAATCAAATTACTCAAAAATCTTACGCCATGCAGATATGTGTTATACTTTTTTGCCTAAGCGTTTTTACACTCTTTTGCTTTTTTCTAAAAACAAAATTAGGAAGTATACACTATAGTGGGTCACGGGATAAGCAAATACACTTAAAATCACATAATACTTGTAAATCTTTTTTTTTCCTTCTTCTCCTTGTATTTTACGCAAACACCCTTTTTTTCTTGAGTCAGTCTCCATTCGGTTTTTAAATTAGATTTGGATAATTAAGAATAACAAAGGAATAAAGATGTAACTAAAATGGTTTTCTCTCCTCTTTCTTTAATGAAACCTTGCGATGTACTTTTACTAAATATTTTTGATATTAAAATTTTGAACAATTGTGCAAAATGAATTTTGCTTTACAATGCTTTTACAACTGTGAACAAAGCGGTACCTTATAAATTTTTTGAAACATAGACAAAATATTCAAATATTTTTTTTACCACAACTAGAACAAGTTTTTAAAACATCTTCATTAATTCATTTATTCCTGTCTTATTTGAGTTGTGTTTTGTAGCAAACTTTAAATTAAATTTTTAAGAATAACTCATATAAGCAATCATAAAAAAATTTAAATTGTTTTCAGTATTACCAAATATTCAAAATCATATTTCAATTTTGTTTAGTTTTTGTTTTACTTATTTTGGCTTTTTTTAAATAATTGTGTAATCTTGTTTCCAAAATTTCCGAAAACATAAAAAAATAAAACAAAAAAAATTTATTTCCATATTGTCACTCCTAAAATTGGTAGCAAGAACGGATGATAAGAAAAATTAAATTTCCCTTGCTTGATATAATCTTTAATTTTTTTTTTTTTAAATAAATTGTACTATGTGTGGTATATTTTGTTCACAAGAAGTCAATAATAATTATTGTAAAGACAATACATTAATTTTAAGCATGAAATATCATAAAATGAATTATATCATACAAAAAAAATCTATAAACAAAAGATTATTTAAAATTATACAAGTGAGTAAATGAAAATGTAATTACATATTACTTACTATTCCTAAACCATATCCAAATATGAATCACCAATTTTTATTTTCTAATACTTATGTTGATGATTAAAGTATTAGAATATTTATAGAAAAATTAATATCATCATCTGATCAGAATTCAGTCACTTTGATATGAGAATAATGAACAAAATATTTATTTATTTAGTTGCGTTAATTTCACATCACATCAGTTTACTTCTTTTTCAATTTAAACGCTACGCGAAGCCTTTCACGAATGTTAATTTGAACGTCATTTTAAAAATAATTGCTATTATCAGAAAATTTGGTACAAACAATTTTTTTTCTTGATAATTATGCGTACCTGGTACGACTTAATTTATAAGGTTTTGCATGCATAACCCAAAAAAACAAAACATGGTTTGTGTGCCAGGAAGAATAAAGGGTTTGTGACAAAGATATCCTTAACTAATAAGTGCTAGGTTTTTTTTTATTTTATTAAAAATTTGATCTCCTCTAAAAATTAAATTTTAATCGAATAAAGATATTACTTTTTTTTTCTAGCACAATCTACAAAATTTCTTATACATACCTAAATCGGCACATCTGTTCCAGAAATACAACAACAAATAATGAATTTCGGAACATTCCAAAAAGGGAAATCAGTTCCGTAACTGCGATTTCGTTTTTAATTAGATAAGTAAAAACTAATATTTTAGGTAATTAACACTGCATTGTATACGAGATTTTCAATGGTGAACCTACACAACATAAATTTTTCGCTTATTGTAACTAATTTGGCAGTTGTTATTTTTTGTTAAAAATTATAGCATGATTTTTTTTTTCGTTTCTAATACCATTATCATGGTATCAATACTTGTTCTTTCTGTTTTTTTTTTGCTTTCATTATTACCGCTTTTATTTTAGGAAAAAAAAATGGATTTCGAGAAACTTATTATAAATACTATTATATTCCACTAAAATTTAAGGAGAAACGTAAAGTTAAGATACGTATTGCCTCGCCTCAATTATAAAGATATATAAGCAATTAAAAAAACATTAAAACAAAAAAATATAATAACGTAAAATGTCATCAACCACTACAGTTAATTATCCCACCGAATTTAAAGGTTTTGCCATTACTGATCCAAAGAATTGGTCAAATCCAAAATTAACATCCTATGAACCAAAAAAATTTGGAAACAAAGATATTGATATTGAAATTGAAAATTGTGGTATTTGTGCTTCTGAGCTTTTTAGTTTAAAAAATCAATGGTCTGATGCACCATTAGCTTGTCTTTCTTCTGCGTACGGCCCAAAATCTCAAGTTGTTGGTCATGAAATTGTAGGTCGTGTTGTTGCAGTAGGTTCAGATGTCACCTTACACAAGATCGGTGACCGTGTAGGTTTAGGTGCGCAAGCATTTTCATGCTTGGAATGTTCTCGTTGTAAATCTAACAATGAACAATACTGTCCCGAAACTGTTACCACATATTGTCGTCGTTACAGGGATGGATACGTCAGCCAAGGTGGTTATGCATCTCACGTGAGAGCCCATGAGCATTTCTGTTTCCAAATTCCAGAAAAATTAGAATCTAAATTTGTTGCCCCATTAATGTGTGGTGGGTTAACCGTTTACTCTCCAATTAAGAGAAGCATAGAAGGCATCGAAAATCCTCAAGTTGCCATTATTGGTATCGGTGGTTTAGGTCACATGGCAATTATGATTGCCAAAGCTTTAGGTTGTGAGGTTACCGCATTTTCCAGATCTTCTAAGAAGAAGGAAGACGCATTGAAGATGGGTGCGCATAATTATGTTGCTACTGGAGAAGAAAGAGATTGGGGTAAAAAATATTGGGATCATTTTGATTTAATTTTAAATTGCGCTTCATCAACCAGTGCATTAGATTTAAATGCTTTAATTCCCTGTCTAAAGGTGAATAAAAGATTTATTTCTGTTGGTTTACCAGAAAAAGATGAAAAATTCAATTTAGCTCCTATTTCATTTTGTTCCAATGGTTCGTACATTGGTTCTTCTATCTTAGGAGCTAGAAACGAAGTCATTGAATTATTGCAGCTAGCATGTGACCACGGATTTAAGCCATGGATCGAAGAGATTCCTGTGAACGAAGCAGGTATACACGAGGGTCTGACTAGATTGGATAAGGGAGACGTTGAATACAGATTTGTCTTGACTGGCTTCCACGACTTCTTTGGAACCGGCGAGAACATCTAAATAAAAATAATGTTTTATGTGTAAATAGATATGTACACCATTAAATTTAAGATTGATCTTTTGATTTGCGGCTTTGCTTGTAGCGGGCGGGCAATCAACAGGGCTCAGTCCTCCAGCTATCCCTTTTTCTCTCTCTCTAAAATGCCGCACGATCACACAAAATCTTAACCGTTTGTCTCACATTTTGCTACACTCGAAATTATCATATATGGTTGAAAAACAGACTAAATTCTCAGTAATCCATACGAGGTAATTAATAGTTTCTTAAACCAAGCCTTGTTGGCAGAATTTTCTTTTATCTTTTCTATTTTCTGAAATTTAAAATTTTATTACATGAGCTTTTATATAAGAAAGTTTAACTACCTGTTTCAGGGAACCGATATGTCGCTTCTTTAGAAAGCAAACAGCGGCAGAGTATTTATCAAGAACAAAGATTCAGCGGTTCCTTTTTTTTTAAAAAAAAAAAGTATAAGGAAACAAGTGAGAATATTTACTCAATTTTTTTCTTTAAATTTCTTCATTCTTGTAAATTTCATTATTTTCTATAATATCAGTTTTTTGCTTTCCAGCAGTAAGAAAAATGTCTCCTAATACAAATTATAGCAGTATTGAGAACGATGGCTCAATAAAAAAAAAATCTAGAATATCAAAGAGATTAAAAAAAAGCATTACCACAGGGAATGTGAGGTTTCCCCTAGGACCTGATCAATTGTCAGAACTGCATAACCCCAAATCGTTGGTGAAATTTCAAGATTTATTTAAAGATAATCCAAAGAATCTTTATAAATATTTACAAACTGATATAGATAAAGGTATTTCTACCTCAATTTATAAAGATTATCATACATCGCCCAGATTCAAAATATATGGTGATAATAAACTTCCCGAAAGGATTTCAAAGACATTTTTACAATTAATTTGGGAGGCGTTTAATGACAAGACTATGCTTCTGTTAACTGGCGCTGCAATTGTATCGTTCATTTTAGGAATTTACGAATTAATATTTGAACCACCCCAGTACGATCCTGAGGGAAATAAAATAAAACAAGTAGATTGGATCGAAGGTGTTGCTATTATGATTGCTGTTATTGTAGTTGTATTTGTTGGCGCTTTAAATGATTACCAAAAAGAATTTCAATTCTCCAGATTAAATAAGAAAAAAGAAAATAGAAACGTTATAGTTATTAGGGATGATCAAGAAATTCTAATTTCAATCTATAATCTAATGGTGGGCGACATTATTAAGTTACAAACTGGTGATGTTGTTCCAGCAGATTCAATTTTAGTAAAAGGTGATTGTGAGGTAGATGAATCTTCTATTACAGGTGAATCAGACACAATAAAAAAATCTAGTTTAGAGACTAGTTTAAAAGTTTTTAAAAGAATTAATGATAATAATATTATGGAAAATAATAATTTATTGGATATATGTTATATAAATGGTGATGGAGAAAAGGTTCCAGATTGTATGTTGATTTCCGGGTCTAAACTGTTATCAGGCCTAGGAGTAGGTGTGGTAACTTCTGTGGGAGTAAATTCTATTCATGGACGAACTATGATGTCTTTGAAAGAAGAATCAGAGGTTACTCCATTGCAAGAAAGATTGAGTCAACTAGCGGACAGTATCTCTGTTTATGGCTGTGTTGCAGCCATGATTCTATTTTTAGTTCTCTTTATAAAATTTTTGTTTTATGTTTTAGCTCCAACTGGAAGATTTCATGATTTGGATCCCGCTCAAAAAGGAAATAAGTTCATGAACATTTTTATTACATCTGTCACCATTATTGTGGTAGCAGTTCCTGAAGGCTTACCCTTGGCCGTAACTTTAGCTTTGGCTTTTGCTACAGCTAGAATGAGCAAAGATGGTAATTTGGTTAGAGTATTAAGAGCTTGTGAAACTATGGGTTCAGCTACGGCAATTTGTTGTGACAAGACTGGTACCTTAACAGAAAACGTCATGAGTGTTTCTTGTGGATTGATTGGTAGCTCTCGGTTTAGTGAAAACAACAGTCTCATGAACAAAGATCATTTGGATCTTCCAAATTCTTACGAAATAATGAATAACTCAAAAGATTATTGCTCCCACAATTTAAAGGAAGATATACTTGCCAATATTGTGTTAAACTCTACCGCTTTTGAAAATGGAGATTATGAACTAAGCACTGCTAGAAAAAGTTCAAAAATATTCAAAAGGAAAACGGGTTTTAGTAATCAATCAAATGATGAGTTACTTAAACAAATTAACAAAGGTAAACAAGAACCTTACATTGGTTCCAAGACTGAAACGGCGCTATTGAACATGGCCAGAAAATCTTTGGGTTTAGATTTTGGCTCTTTGCAAGAATACCGTAAAAACTTTGATGAATATTTTGATATTTCAGAAATTGTGCAGGTTATTTCGTTTGAAAGTTCTCGCAAATGGGCAGGTGTAGTAGTTAAACTGAAGGAGCAAAAGAGTTATAGATTTTATGTCAAGGGTGCCGCCGAGATTGTTTCTTCTAGATGTCATTTTAAGAGGGACTCTATGAATAATTTTACTAAAGTAGATTACGAGCTTTCAAGTGAGATTACTGATGAAATTAAATACATGGCACGCAAGGCATTGAGAACTATCTCTTTAGCACATAGGGATTTTGAAAATTGCGAGAAATGGCCCCCAAAGGAATTTGTTACTAAAAGCAGTAAAGATGAAAATATTAGTTTGGACTCAGCTTCTCCGGAATTATTATTGAATTATATTTCATCTAATGAATGCACCGAAAAAAATTCATTAATATTAGATGGTATAGTCGGAATACAAGACCCATTACGTGAAGGTGTCAGAGATTCTATTATGCAGTGCCAACGAGCTGGTGTCACTGTTCGTATGGTTACGGGTGATAATATTCTCACAGCAAGGACGATAGCAAAAAATTGTGATATATTAGATGAAACAACTTATACAGATCCAGAATGTGCTATGGAAGGTCCAGAATTTCGAAAGTTAAGTAATTGTGAACGTCTTCGTATCTTACGCAAATTAAAGGTTTTAGCGAGGTCATCACCAGAAGATAAGAGATTATTGGTCATGACTTTAAAAGACATGGGAGATGTTGTGGCCGTGACTGGCGATGGAACTAACGATGCACAGGCTTTAAAATTGGCAGATGTTGGGTTTTCCATGGGTATTTCCGGCACCGAAGTTGCTAGAGAGGCTTCAGACATTATATTAATGACAGATGATTTCTCCGCAATTGTTAATGCTATTAGATGGGGCAGGTGTGTTTCCGTATCAATTAAAAAGTTTATTCAATTTCAATTGATCGTTAACATCACAGCCGTTATATTAACGTTCGTAACTTCTGTAGTTTCCGAAAATGAGACATCAGTTTTGACAGCAGTTCAACTATTATGGGTTAATTTAATTATGGATACACTTGCAGCTCTGGCATTGGCCACAGACAAGCCTGACCCAAATATTATGGATAGAAAACCTAAAGGTCGTAGTACTCCTTTGATTCCTCCGTCTACTTGGAAGATGATTATAGGGCAAGCTGCCTTACAATTAATTATTACTTTCATTTTGCATTTTCATGGTCAAAAATTCTTTTTTCCTGGTAAGACAAAACTCACAGGGTTTCAACAGCAACAATTGAATACCATGGCATTTAACACATTTGTTTGGCTTCAATTTTTTACCTTGATTGTATCTAGAAAATTGGACGAAGGCGACAATATTAGAGGTTGGAAAAACAGAATGACAGCCGCTAATATCAATTTCTTTCAAGATCTCTTTAGAAATTATTACTTTCTGGGCATCATGGTTATTATTAGTGCTTTTCAAGTTTTAATTATGTTTTATGGGGGTAGGCCATTTTCTATTGCCTCACAAACAACGAAAATGTGGATAGTCGCTATACTCTGTGGTATTCTATCGTTGCCTGTAGGTGTACTGATCAGAATTTGTCCAGATGAAGTTGTTCGGAAATTCTTCCCTGAGAAAGCCTTTGCAAAGTTAAGGTATTATCTCGGACTTGAATTTTTGAGAAAAATGCATGAAAGAAAACATCCTATTGATGAAGAATCGCTACTACTTTCTGAAAATGGGGCTGAAAACTCTTCTATTGTAAGTACTTTTTTTTAAATAATTGTTGGAAATAATGAACCCGGAATTCAGGAAACTGATAATAAATGATACGTATTAAATTACACTCATTATTACATATAGATATATAAAGAAAGAAGTATATTAATAGGACCAAATTATATATATACATTGAGCTACAACCGGTCTAAACCATTAGTATTATCACTTTATTTTGTGATAAAACATTTTTGTTAAATTAGTATATAGCATTACTTCATTATTTTATGCATTATCGGAAATTCATAAATTAATATTTTGAAAAAAATTGTGTTATTTGTTTTTTTCTTCCAAAAACTAAACTTTTTAAAAAAAAACATCGATAAATAACTCTTCCATAAAATGTGAAAATATTGCTTTTTTTATCTTTTTAAATAAGTGAAATAATTTATTTTACAAGTACAATATTTACTTTTTTACACCATATTACTTCGTGATTTTTGTTCATTCTCATCTTGAACATCCTTTGTACCTAAGTATACTTCGCTTTTCTTATGTATATTTTCGGCAAATTCTGAATATGCATCATAAAAAAAATCCAATCCTTCAAACAATGGTGCAAGTTTGGTCAAGTGATCAATTTTTTCAAGTATTTCAGTGTTCCTTTCATTTGCCGCTTCTTCTTGACCAAACTCTTTTAATTTTTGTGCAATTGTTTCCTCTAAGCTATCAAGAGAAATTTTAAAATCTCCTATGTTGCATGGCTTACTATGTGAATCTTCCTTTGTAAAACTCTCTCCCGATCTAGATATATTCAAGATCATTCTGAGTTCTAAAAAATAATCAAGCACTTTGTTTAATCTTTTCTTTGTAAGTTCCAACTTTTGAAGTCTTTCAATTACGTCCGCGCCATCTTGGTATTTCACATTCAATTCTGTTAGCTGGTTTTCAACTTTTCCAACATCTCCATCGATGGCTCTAACAGCATTTCCTAATGTGTCCAAATAATACTCAAGTTTAGAAGCACCCATTAGCTGAAGACTATTGTATGAATAATCGTTTGTATGGGAATTTTCATCTTTTTCATCTCCATAAGCATCGCTCAAAGTCCAGGTTCCAGGTAATGTCTCAGCTAACTTTTCAAGACTGAAAATTGATTCTTCTAGTTCCGTTGTCAAGTTTTTAGTATAGAAATTTAGTCTTGTCAATAATGAAGATGCTACATGTTGAAGTTGACCTAATCCTTGATTTTTGGTATTGGTTAACAAAATATCCACAAATGCTTGTGGAACAAAGCTTTCATCAAAAAATATATTCAAAATATCATCTTCATTTGTAATAATCTCCTCTTTGTTCAATTGTAGCAGCTCTGACATCTTATTATTCAATTGGAAATGTTTTGTAATACTAACAAATTCTGTTGTATTTTTTTTCATTTGAGGAAGAATTGATTTTCGCAATCGAAGGGTCTTATGTACGGAACTTTGCGAGCATAAGTAAAAAAAAAATTCGCATTAAATCAGAACTATAAAATTATATATACTTCATAAATTGTATTCCGCCAAAAATCCCCGATTCCCAATTAAAATTATTGTTTTGGTCTTATTCAGTTCCTCATGAAGTATGTATTGAGAAACCTGGTGATCATTCGAAACAAGAAACTCAGGATTACATGTATCCAAAAAACCCGATTTTTCATCTATATTTAACTCAAGACTAGTGTCGAAACCAGATGATACATGTAATTTTTTTTTGCTGCTATATATGCAATTTATAGGAGTTCCTTCGTTAATATATACCGTGTCAATGGGTTGTGTAGGAAACCTGATATCCCATAACGATAGTGCGCCATTGTCGTAACCAGCATATGCATAATTTTCACTATTATAACTTAGCGCAATACTATTACAGGAAGATATGAAGAGGCTTGGTAATTGAATTTGGTCTTCTTTACAGTGAATATCGTGGATTGTTATAACACCAGAAGAGTGGCCAGCAACCGCCTTTTTACCATGCGTTTCAAACTCTAAACTATTGGTAGTTTGATTAGTTTCTTTTATGCTTTTATCACAGATCAGCTCTATTGAGTTGATTCCGTCAGTCGGTTTTTCTTTTCTAATAAACGTGTGAATATTTTTACCTGATCCACATTCCCAAAGGCGTAAACTTCCATCTGTCGATGATGAAAGAAAATTCCTTCCTCTGCCAATTAGTTTAGTTCCAGTAATCTTTGAAGTATGCCCAACAAAGGTTCTTGGATTTGAGCCATCTTGAAGGGACCATAATTTCAACTGCATATCATTTGATCCCGATAATATGACTTGTCCACTAGAAAAAAAATTCAAAGTTGTTATGTCACTTGAATGGGCTTGAGACAATTCCCCTTCTAACTCAAAGTTATCGTTAAAAATTCTTATATTACCCTCTGTATCACCCAATATGCACCTTGATTTGAAGTTTTTGGTAATGTCAATAGCAGTCCAATGAACATTCTTCTTGGCATACGTCCAATCTTTAAAAATTGTTTTAAAATTGTAATTGATTCCTCGCAAATTTGATTGGTACTTTTTAAAATCCGATTTTTTGAAAGTATTTCCTTTCCCTGCATCATAAGCGCCACTGTAATAATTTACTTTATATTCTTCAATATTTTCTAGTGATTTGTCCACATTAATGAAGAATTCGCATTCTTCGCTCTTGTCTCTAATGCATTCTTGAATACAAGTCTCAAAATCGTACTGTATATGGGCTACTGATACCTTTCGAGACATAGTGTTTTGTATTGTTGAAGTTTGGTGGTATGATTCTGCAAATCTAAAATCCAATTTATTTGATTTGGTTGGATTGGGTGGTCAAAGGAAGTGTTCTATTTTATCACATGTGTGATTAATACGTGAGGGTAACTAAGCTAAGTAGATTTTTTTTGTCAGCTTCATCAACACATATAGTCCTGTTTATATATGACTCCTTGTTTAAGATATTATGTATATATTTACTGAACCCTGAACCCTGAAGGACTGTATTGACAGTAAAATAGAATAAAATAAGGTTTAGGGTTGTCGACTAAAATACTCTTGGCTTATAATCAGTGCCGCGCACCCCAGTGACTGAGACTACACACGTACACAGGCTGTAATGGTGAACTAGATATGATAATGAGAGAGCGTCTCTGACTGCTTTATCCCAAGATATTCTTGACCAGAAACAATCTATCCTGATTGGTGCAATGAACGAGATTTTGATGCATTATTAGTTACTTGATCTTGTGAAATATGGGGAACCGAACAGAGAGTATGTGAACTATATACTTTGGTGGAAACCTTTGCAAATTATTGGACTTTTTTGGATTTGAAAAATCATTCATTGTTAAACGTAAAAAATCTACAATTACATTAATAATATATATGAGTTATAAGTGATTTAAGAGCTATAAAATTTCTGCAGTTGGAAGCGGTTTTAAAGCAGATATTAAAATATACTCACTTTAAATACTGAAAATAGTAATGTAGCAAACCCTTACACAACCTTTCATGTGTTATAAGAGAGTAAAGATATGATGGCCAGAAATATATTTTCATCCCTTCGAGATATCTTCATTGCTCCATTGTTACCGTACACTTGTATTATGATATGAAATCAAAAATTTCTTATTGAACAACACCCATATACGATGCTTAACCATCATATTCCAAAACGGATAAAAGTCTGGATGATCAGATGAAGCTGCATCCTTGCTCAAGATAGATAATTTTCACGCTTAAAGATTAATCGTATTCAATTAATTGGTCACATCGAATATGAACGAGTTATTATCATGCAATGTATTACTTAAGGCTTCACATGGGTACAATATGAATCAAGAGGAATACTTACTCTCAGTGCGGTGTCTTAAAGGCGACTCATGTTATAAGTATGCAAGTGCATCAAATTGCTCGAAGAAGCATGTAGCATATAAGATGATAGGCTGGATATTGAATACAATACAAACAGAGCCTAATTTGATGGCCAGAGTCCAAGGGATTTGAGAGCTTGTTTGCATGTGTTCGTGGAAGAAATAGGGAATAGTAGCGGCGGTCGTTAGATCTGAAAAATAAATTTTATCGAGCATTAAAGTCGGGAGAAAATATTTCACAGGTCTCGCATCCAATAACAAATAAAAATTGATTGAAAGGAAAAAAACCATTTAATGATGATAAGAAGGATCGTAAAGATATATGTTAACTAGATTATGGCAATCGGCTAATATATCCTGTGAGAGGTTGATTTATCTAATTAATCGAACAAATGTTGCTGCTTTTTCAAGTAATACTTCACAAACACCATATTGATTGGTACTGAGAGTATGATATTTCCACGCATTTAATTTTGTCCAATATTAGATACTCAGGCAGAGTAATATGATTATATTCAGAAACCTTAGATTTACATGTGACACAGTGACGGCTTTCTGCGCACGCTCTCCCAGAAGAATAACAAACGAAACAATAAAAACAGCAATATTATTATGAATCAATTGATAAGTAACATCGACTGGCTAATTAAACAAATTTACTATATTTCTCATTGGTTACTTCCAAAAACATATATATTTTATTGTACTATACTTTAAATAAAAATCTAATATGAATTTAATTAAAAATATAGGAAATTTGCAATTAAGAAAATTTTAAATAAAAAAACAGTTTGGGATGCAGAAAGAGAGACAATCAGTATTTTATGCAAATCCAATTTTTGAAAATATAATAGACACTAAATATGTAAGTATCGAGGTTATTTAAAGTGGACAATTGATTGATTATTTTTTTTTGCGCTAATAAGATTTTATAATAAGATTTTATGCAACTGTGTGAAGTTGAATACTTTTTATAAAAAATAAACAACTAAAATATAATACTACATATATTCTTCTAACCAATCTATCCAAACTTTTTCAGCTTCAAAGTGATGTGCGCCATCATCAAGGCTTTTCAAGCAATCTTCAAACACAATACTTTTGGAATTTTCGATGCTAACCTCTCCAGAAGCAAACAAAAAACATTTTTTTAATTTTATTTTTTGGTTTTCATTTTCCCTTATCAATTTTTTATTGAACAGCCATACCTTTTCTTTTACAGTTTTTACTAAAATTATTTTATAAAGGTCACTATCGGTCCATAAAGGAGCTAATTTTATTTCTAGAAG
Source organism: Jamesozyma hellenica (assembly GCA_030571615.1). NCBI lineage: Eukaryota > Fungi > Ascomycota > Saccharomycetes > Saccharomycetales > Saccharomycetaceae > Jamesozyma > Jamesozyma hellenica. The sequence goes on along the minus strand of JAJLYD010000186.1, from coordinate 40,836 downwards.
TTTTAAAAGCTCTTCGACCAGCATATATTTATAATAAAATGGGCTCGTATTGATGACTTCCAAAAGATCGACATCAATAGTATTTCTTATTGTTGCTCTAAATTTTTCAATTGGATATTCCTTTGAAGGATTTTGATAAAGGTTTCGGAGAATAATGAACAGATACTGCATCACTGTGGAGCCTTTAGTATACCAACAGTATTTAGTCAGGTTGCTTTTAACTAGACGTTTTAAAGTATACATTAACAATAATAACGTAAGAGGTATTACATCTTCCTCAAAATTTTGGGGTGTTTCAAGAATCCATGTTATATCGTTAGGTTTTATTTTGAAAGTTGAGCCAGTGGTATTATTGTTTGAAAAATCGAGAGCATAGTATCTTAAATTCAATCGATACATTAGAATATATAGTGTGCTTGAAAAATAATTTTCTTTATCCACATTTCTCCTTCTACTTTCCATAACTAAGTTGTTAATCACCTTGTACAAACTTTCAATCTTTTTTTTTATCAAAATACTTTTCGATCTAGATATGCTATTTTCATTAGCAAATTTCATGATTTCCCTAAACGTCTCATTCAATTTAAATCTTCCAATAGAAAATTCGATAGGGAAATTTGCAATTTCGTACTTGTAAAGCATCGAAAGAGGTATTGAAAAAAACACAGTGTCGGTGGTTGCAAAAGAATATCCAGATGCAACTGATGAGGATCCCTCTATGTATAAAATAAAATTCCAGAGTAACAATAAGTCTCCATTGTTATTTTCAGGTGTAATCTTCTTAAGGTTGTTCAACTCCAATTGCTCACCAATTCTAACTAACATTGGAGAATATGATACAGCTGTGGCCATATTCGGATCAATAATAAAATTTACAATAATAAATGACTGCAAAGTTTCTATCTCGTTATTCAAAGGAAATTTCGTAATACTCAACAAATTTTGGTATGCTACGTAATAATTATTACACATCAGTAAATCAGGAATTTTACTAGAAGCAACCATTGAATAGGAGGAACAAAAAAATACCGCCATTAAAAGTAATAAATCATTTGGATTAACTTTAGCCTTATGTTGTACATTTTTGTATATATCTCTAAATTTTTCAATTACCTTTGTTCGGGATAGTACTGGAATAATGGGATGGACTGAATCAAAATATATCTCGACCTGAATTAACGCCGACTCCTCAGAGACAGGCATAATGTTAAAAATATCCTCAATATCTAAAGCGGTCCGAAGAAATCTATCAAAACTTGTTATTTTGTTCCTTCTAAAATCAGATGTTGCATCAAATCGATTAAATTTTAAATCACCAACCAAATTATCATTAATAGATCTTGTGAAGAACGGATAAAAATATTTTGCTTTGTCAGGACTTTTTCCTAATGGCATCCAAGCTGGTTTATGAACTTTTTTGTTGTATATAAGGGGGGGTTCACTCGTACTGACAATTGTTTCTTTATCAAATCCATATATACATTCATTGGGTATTTTCATATTGCTACAAGTAGAGCAGGGTCTTGTTTTATTGCATCCTAATTTGTGTGTGTAACAATATTTACAGGATTTAATTGTTCTTTTCCTTGTTATTCTGTGGATCGACATAAATTATTTCTGCAAAGTTGGCTTTAATTCCCAAACAAAAAAAGGGAAGTCTTTCATTGATCTTGTAAATGGGGAATTGTTAAAGTATAAAAATCAATTTTTTTGGAAAAGAACTTAATTTAATACTCGATGTATCTTTCTCTTAGAGTTTCCTCAGCGTTTTCGCACATTAAAAAAGAGCTCCGTTACAGTAAAAACATGCATTTACCTATCAATAAGAACACTTAAAAATTTTTCGGGCTTTGAAATTCAATATCTCCACTATAGACTTTTTAAGAACTGATATTTTGGATTTTAAATATATACATAACCAGTAGTAAATCGTGGGTGTTCTAAACTGACCATAAGACTAAAAAGGCTACTAACAACTAAGATTTGCTGAAAATGGGAGTTGCTATGGTGAAGCTAAGTAAAGTATTACGTTACTGCTAAATATAGTAATAAATAAGCATAAAATAGTATTTCTATGAAGTATATATAGTTCCCCCCCACCTTAGGGTACGGGAGATCACAGTAGTCCCTTAATATAATAATGCATGAGATGTGCAGTTTACATAAAACGTATCTTATGTTTAACAGGTATGTATGATTAATGGTAACCAATCATTCAAGAAAGCAAAAAAAATTTAATGTCTTTCATTTATTTGATTTTACGGTGACTATGAATACTCTGGCTGATTTGACTCAAAAAATATTACACAAACTTTATTATTTTAAAAAACAAAAATGTTGTTTTTGTTTCGGCAAGCGCATACAAGTTTAACAATATTAAGCATATAAAAAGTTTTATTTTATATTTTACGATCAGGTGATAAAACGTTACTTGTTATAAAAATATAGGTAAAACGGGACGAATGCTGTTGTTATAGCATTTTTTTTTTTTAATTCCTTACGCAGGAAAGGCTGTGTGAACTACATATATTAAAATAGAACTTTTTACAAATTATGAAGTGCTGCAGTTTAGTAAATACTCCATTTGGCCTTACCAAAACAGGTTTCAGCTTAATTCTTTATTACTTTTTTGGCCCATTTATCATTCGAAGATAAAAAAAAATACTTTAATAGTGTTTTTAAAAGTTGAATAAAAAATTTCCGCAATAAATCATACATACTACTTATTATTTAATGATATATAAAAGCATAAAAAACAATAATACCAAGTTTCTGAAATATAGAAAATTATGAAGGTCGAAACCGTCAAATATAAAGTTGTTTTAATTGAACTATATCCGCTAAATACTTACTTTCCAATTTACATCAAGACAGGAAAGGCTGATATGGCACCGTTAGGTGAAACAGTTTACTATCAAGCGGAATAATTAGAGTAATTTTTCAATTTAATAGATCAAAAATTAATTTTTTTTCAAAAAAATGAAGAAAATATTGAAATATTGAAAAATTATTTACAATTAAATTAAAGTAAAACCGAATAATTTGATCGGGCAATCTTTTCAAGGAGGCTTTACTTAAAATTTGATGCACCTTTATTTTTGAAAAATATGTGAGAGAATAATGATAATCATTTGTCAATGTTGAACGGCAATTAAATGCAGTGTAATTTTTTAAGACGTACCATAAAATTTAAATTTTGTAAGAGGAAAATCAGGGAATGCCAATTAATTTTTTAGTCATTATCTCAAGAAAAAAATTCCGAAATTGGCTGAAATTTTTAAGTAAAAAGTAGCTTTGATAAAGTGTGATAAAAGATTACGCGACTAAATTAAGCTCATTCATAATGTGATATTAAGTCTTATAAATAGGCCGCTGAAGAGTTCAATGCATTTTCATAAAAAAAACACATTTAGGATATTCTTGTTGAAAAATTATGCAATCATCTTCTGCAGTCAGAAATTAAGGAATGGCAAATGGAAATAAGATCAGCTACGTCGACTTCACTCAAACAAATTGGTCATAATCTAAGTAATATATGCGTCGCGAAAATTACAGTTTTTGAACATTTTTTAAATAAGGGCAGTGTGGATTTTGAAAAAAACATCTTGTTTCAAAAGTTTAAGTTTTTTGTATTTATGTCGTTTTAAGTTTTTACAAATAAGTTGAACATTTCCAAAACATGTGCATTTTTTTTCTCAAAACATTAAAAAAAAATGAAATTTTCTTTTGTTCGCATGTTGAAAAATTTTTTAGAATAAATTCTCTTTTTAACTTTAAACAATTTTAAAAAACTTGGTATAAATTTGAAAGCCTTAAAGAATCCTCTCCTCATAAAACTAATATAAAGATTGTGAATTAAATGTCTTCAATCGACTCTGATGATGAATTAACACTTTCTGCTAATGCTCTTGCTGCTTTAGCGGAATTTCAACATGAACAACAACAGCATGAAGAACAATTTCAAAAATTGTACCAAGAAACAGATGAAGAATTTAAAAAGAAAAAAAAGGAAGAAGGAATGAATTTATTTAAAGAAGACTGGCAACTGTCGCAGTTTTGGTATAGCGATTCTACTGCAGATGTATTGGCAGATGCTTTATTAGATGGAGCTGATGAAAACACAACCATTGCAATTGTCAGTGCTCCATCGGTGTATGCGGCGATCCAAAAGAAATCAGAAAAAGACATACCGACCAAACATATTTACTTATTTGAATTTGACAAGAGGTTCGAAGTTATGGCAGGTAAAGAACATTTTGCATTTTATGATTACAAGGATCCACTAAATTTTAGATCTGACATCAAAGGTAAAATTGATAGATTGTTAATTGACCCTCCATTCTTGAATGAACATTGTCAAACAAATTCCTCTATTACGGCTAAGGCTTTATTGGCACCAAAAGATGGCTCAAAGACCTCTAAAAATGTCTTGAAACATCGTTTGATGTCTTGTACTGGTGAAAGAATGGCCGAAGTTATTGCTAAAATATATCCGGACACCCACGTTACAACTTTTCTACCAGAACATGGAAACGGTTTAAGCAATGAATTTAGATGTTACTCAAATTTCGAATGGAAAGGTTGGAGCTTTGAAAAATAATAATATAAAAAAAGTCTTACATGTCAAATTCATTTTCTCATTTTACAGTCAAAAAAACAAATTATTAATGTGATTTTTTTCGGTCCGTCGTTTAATGAAAAAACTGCTAATTTTTTCGAAAACTCGAAAAAATATTACTCGCACTTTAAAGATTACTTAAATAAGATATATAATATTATATAAGTGAATTAGCTCAGCTACGAATAGTAGAGTCAATATATTTTAGTGGTATTGAACAGCAATTTCATTTGGATTTGTTTATTATTAGCACATAGGAACCAATTGACACTTTGAAGATGTCTGAACAAGATCGAATTAAATCTGTATTAATAATTGGTGGTGCAGGTTTCCTGGGTTTACATTTAATTCAACAATTCTATGATATTCCAAATAGACCAGATATCTGTGTATTTGATGTTAGACCATTACCAGAAAAATTATCAAAACAATTCACTTTTGATCCAAAAAATATTAAGTTTTTCAAGGGTGATTTAACCTCTCCAGAAAGTGTAGAAGAAGCTTTAAAGTTATGTAATGCTAACGTTGTTGTTCACGCAGCATCTCCAATGCATGGTGGCCGTCAAGAAATTTATGAATTGGTTAATGTAAAAGGTACTAGAAATGTTATTGATACATCTAAGAAATTTGGTGTGAGAGCATTGGTGTATACATCATCTGCAGGTGTCATATTTAACGGTCAAGATATTCACAATGGTGATGAAACATGGCCAATTCCTGAAGTACCAATGGATGCTTACAATGAAACAAAAGCTATTGCCGAAGATATGATCTTAAAATCCAACGATCCATCTAGTAATTTTTATACAGTTGCCTTACGTCCAGCAGGTATATTTGGTCCAGGTGATAGACAGTTAGTCCCGGGTTTAAGAGCTGTAGCTAAATTAGGTCAATCTAAGTTCCAAATCGGTGATAACAACAATCTTTTCGACTGGACCTACGCCGGTAATGTTGCTGATGCTCATGTCCTTGCTGCTCAAAAAATTTTTGATTTGGAAAGTTGTTCAAAAGTTTCTGGTGAAACTTTTTTCATTACTAACGATACCCCTGCGTATTTTTGGGCTTTAGCTAGAACTGTATGGAAAGCCGATAATCACATTGATAAAAATGTTATTGTGTTAAAGAGACCTGTTGCTATTCTTGCTGGATATCTTTCTGAATTTTTTTCGAAATTATTAGGTAAAGAACCTGGTTTAACGCCATTTCGTGTTAAAATTGTTTGCGCTTATCGTTATCACAATATTAGTAAGGCTAAGAAATTACTTGGTTACACCCCAAGGGTTGATATTGAACAAGGTATTAAGAACACTCTTTCATGGATGGATGAAGGTTTAGACAACTAGATCAGTTTAATGTAAATAAGGAAACAAGCAAGCAGAAAAATTTCAATGGCACTGACTAAATATATACATATATGTTCTGAATTAATTTTTTTTAATTTATTTATTATTGATTTAAAAAAAGAAATTTTTTTCTAAGATTTAAACGTTATAAATTACACAAAAAATTTAAAATACTAACGATAATATTTATTATATATATTTGTATTTATTATCTTTACATTAATTAAAAAGAACTGAAACAAAAATGCTATTAAGTTCTTATAATTTTTGCATAGCAGCAATATCAGTAGATTGAACATGATCTTCATCGTCTTCAATGGTTTGTTGTAAGTCATCTAAAGAAACCTTGTCATCTTCAACAACACAGTTAATTTGTAATTTCTTAATACCAAAACCAATTGGGATTAATTGATGAGCACCCCAACTTAAACCTTCAATTTCAATGGCCTTAACGTTAGCAACCATTTGATCTAAATCGGTTTCATCATCCCATGGTTTAACATCAATGGTAACAATAGATTTAGCAGCTGGCTTAGCTGGCTTTTGAGCTTTTCTAGCTTGGTATTCAGCAACTCTTTGAGCCTTTAATTTTTCAGCTTCTTCATCTTCTTCATCATCGGAACCAAATAAATCGACATCATCATCGTCGTCTTCTTCTTCAGCATCAGCGGCTGGAGCGGAAGCGGCTGGTAAAGTTTCAAATTCATCAGCTAAGGAAGCAACGTGGTTGAACCATCTGGAGAATTCTGGGAAAGCTTGTTGAAAAGCCTTGTAAGTGGCAACATCAGCTTGAGAAGCAGCAGTACTATTTTTAAAAAAAACAACAAAATGAATTGATTAATATTTGTTAGTAAAAGCATTCAAATGGTTTATGGTTGCCGTTATTTAAGAATGGTTAACAAATCGCTGAAAAAAAATAAAAAACGAAAAAAGAATAAAATTTTACAGAAATCTTCCATTTATATTATGTGTTGTCAGATATCGTGAAATTAATCACATCTTCTGTGTCACTCATACCAGGGGTCTTACTTCCTGTCATAAACACGGACCAAAGAATAAGTTCATCATTCACATAATATATTTATATATTTATAATAATAAAAAAAAGAAAAAAGAAGATAAAAAAAGGCAATACTTCTGTACTATACTATACTATTTCTTTCTTTTTCTTTTCTTTTCTTTTTAGCAATCGTTGAATGCACTGTGCATACCCATTACAACTAAAGATAAAAGCAATAAAAAGCGTTGTTGATATTGTAATAAAGCATCAACGGAGAAATAACTCAATAAAAGACATACCCTTCGACGTAAGATTTGTCAGCTAAGAAGGTGTTTAATTCCTTTAAGGTTTCAATTTTAGAGAAATCGGTGAATGACATTATTATATGGATTATAATTTGGGATATCGATGATATAAGATTAAAATATGTAAGACGGGAAGCAAGAAGAAATTGCAAGAGTTTAAATAATCTTGCAAATAAATACTTTGGTTGTTGGCAAAAAAATTTTCACTTGTATTGTGAAAAAATTTTCACTGCAAAGTTTGCCGGAAAACGTGTGCCCTAATAGAAACGACACGGCACGCGGGGGTCTGGGTGCAGCACGTGCCATGCGCTGCGGTCCGGGTAGCGCTGCGCGGGGGTGTTTTTTTTGTTTTTTGTTTTTTGTTTTTTGTTTTTTGTTTTTTGTTTTGTTTTGTATGTACTTCGTTGCAAACGATTTCCGCCTCACTGCTTGGCAATCGCGGCTTCAGCGTCGAGTTTATCGACTTGTTTCTTCAATTCTGTAAGCGTGACGATCCGTTTGAGCAACATGTTGTGTTTCAACACCACTTCGAATGTCGGCATCGCAGGTCTAACCGGCAATTTCAACTCTTGCAAAGTGGCCACTACTTTGTTCTGCAACGCAGGCTTATAGGTAGCAAGCTTCGATGAACGTAAGTATGCCCCCGGCGACAGCTTTTCACCGTGTGTGAAAACTCCAAGAGCTTTTCTTTCCTCCGCATTGAAATTCTTTAACAACTGCTCAGCGTACTCAGCTTCGGATTTTCTCTTTAGAGCACTTTGTTGTTCTAGTTTCTGTTTTTTCGTTTTCTTTGGTGAAGCTTCAACTTTTGGAATTTCAGTTTTCAAATCTTCTTTCTTAAGTGAAGTTGATTCCAATCCAGAATTTATATCATTCGTCGTCACAATATCTGCTTTCTTCTCTTGCGTTTGTTGTAATTGTTGTTTTTGCTGTACAAGTTGAGCTTGTTGCTTCATCCAAGGATTTTCCGGAACACTCGATTCATGTTTACGCTTTCTAGCTTTATCAGATAACAAACTACTATATAATTGAGACATCCCTTGAGAAGAAAGTGTCTGTAAGACTTGCTGATCACTGTTTGGTGAATCCAACAATCGTAGCAATGATTCTCTTTCTGTCAATGTCTTCTTAGCAGCCATTTCGAATTTTCTAGATTCAATAATTAATGCTTCTTCTTCTGCAATCTCTGCCGCTGATCTCGATAACAATCTCCGTAGATATTCTTTTCTTTCAATTTCTTTCTTCTTTGGAAAGTTAAGCGACTCTAACAACGGATCTGCTGCATTCTTAGATTGAAAATATTTTTTCGAAACTTCATAAAATTTATCTTTTATTTCTTCCAAACTTCTTTTTGATCCAAAACAGTATCTATCATGAATAACAAACCATCTCAAATCGTATTTTCTGGATAGATTAAATAAGTAATCTACTTCTTCAAATGTCCAATTTTCATTAGTTTCATCAACAGTACAAGATTTAGCTTCGATATCATTTTCTTCATTCGTAGTTTTTTTTTCAACAGATTTATCAACATCAACAGCATCATCATCATCATCATCATCATCATCAACTTTATTTTTATCACCGTCCATTAATCTCTCAGAGTTGTTTTCTTTCATTTTCTTTTCACCTTCAGATTGCATATTTGCTTCTTTCTCATCAGAAACCTTTACATCTTTGGAAAGGTCCTTTGAAATTTCAGCATTTTTATTTAACTGTTTTTCTTCTTTCCCGCTAGGTTGGACATCCTCAACTTTTATCGTTTCCTTTTGTTTTCCACTAACATTGGTTTCATTAGACACCTCGTTATCTGTGCTTAATCGTTCGCCCTTGTCGTTTCTTCCATTTGATATAATTTCTTTTTTATTGGACTCTAACCTGCCTTCAGATAGAGGCTTCTTTATTGTTTCTTTATTACTGGCATCATTTTTCTTTTTATCATCTTGCTGACAACTCATAAACGATTCATATTCTTCTTTACCAAATTCAGGTAAAGACATGTGTTGGTCAAATTTAATGAATTGAGATGGTTGAGGGTCTTTACCTATTAATTCCGATGATCCTTTAACCCAATGGGTTAATAATAATTTTGAGTTGGCTTTAAATTTGGCTTGAGTCCAAGGAGACGGTTTTACAGTACTAGCTAACTTGTCTTTAAATTTATTGGAAGGTCGTATCATCACTGGGGGTTGATTTTCACCCAACAAATTGAATAGCTCTCTCTGAATACCTGTCACTTGGGGTTTTGGTGTTCTTGCTACATTGGGTCCGCTTGCGGAAGAACCGATGTTAAGTAAAGAAGCAGAGTTGTTTGGGCTTTTAGATTTTTGCTTAATGTTTAAAACATCAAAAATATCTGAAGATGACATGTTAATGCTGGTGTATATTATTTTTTTCCATAAAATCTAACTTTTTATTTATTATTTGGAAAATTGATGTATTTTTTTTTTTATTATTGTTTTATTTTTTTTTTCGGTATGCGGCAGAACGTGGAAAAGCAAACCGCAGGAAACAATTGATAAAACAAATATTCTGTAGCCTTTAAACTATGAAAAGAAGCACCAAATTGGACAATTGGTATTTCGTTTTGATGTACAATGATATGTGGAAATCAACAGATTTTTACACGTGGAGACAATGTTAATTTTGTAATTTTTTCGGATTACATGCTTGCAATAGCTCTTGGAATACGTCTTGAAGAAATCGGATATTTTTTATGTATATGAGTAATGCATGAGAAAATTGCCTAATAGGATTATAAACCAAAATTTAGTTTTAACAAACCTTATACGTCTTACTGAAGTACTCTTTTATATATTTTGTACGTGTCATGGATTTCAAATATCGTGATGCACGGCAACTTTATGGCCGATCAAACATTTTTAAATCGAAGACTCCTAAACAATGAATACTTCATATTCCACTGGACAAATAAAGTTGCTTATAGGGTGCTTCAAATATAGATCACTTTAATAAGTTATTGCTGAATAGAAAAATCAAAATTTTTGCCTCAGTTATGATTGGTGTTAAGAAAACAAAAATAAGAATCGCAAGAAAAGCAGAACTCTCGAGTGAATCTTTTGAAGAATCATGGATCATTATTAAAGACGTAATTGATAAGATTTACGAAAAAACAACATATGAAATCTCTTATGAAAGAACATACCGTTTAGTATATGGCTTAGTTATTAACAAGCGAGGAGGTGATCTTTACAGTGCAATTCAAAATTACATGACCGAGAAGCTGAAAACCTTGAAAGCTCAAAAATTTAGTGGAGATAATATGGTAAAAGATTTGAAATTTTTGGAAAATCTGGTTAAATTCTGGAATGAGCAGACTACATGCTTTAAGTTGATTAGTGATTTAATGATTTACCTTGACAAAGTATATTGTAAACACAGCAGAGTTCCTGAAATAATGGATAGTGGTTTGATTATTTTCAAGAATACAATTTTGTATCCATTGAAAGACACCGTTAATGAATTGTTTGTCACAAACACTAATGAAGTGCGTAATGATCATTGTTTGAATGATTCACGAATCCAAACGCTTCGAGAGATTATATCCATGATGGAAACACTATCAGAAGAAGAGGATAACTATTTTATTAAAAACTTTGAAGATTACTTCATTAAAGAGACCAATTCATTTTATAAAAAAATTTTTATTTCTAATAATTTGCCACCGATAGACTCTTTTAACAAAATTAAAGATTTAATAAAATTTGAATACTCCCTAGACGGTAAATTTTTGGATGCAGATTCAACTAATAGAATGAAAAAATCTTTAGAAAACATGTTAATCTGGGGAAATTTAGAATCTATAATTTTACCATTAGTAAAACATTCTGTTACCGGATTAGATGAGGGCTTACTTGAAGAATTGTATAACTTATCGGACGACGATAAATATGAGGTCAAAATATCCGAATATATTAAGAAAACCATTACTGAAAATCTACTTTTAGTTAAAGTTGAAGAAAATTTAAAAAAGAAGGCTGTAATTTCATTTACTTGGGTTTCTGCCATCTTAGAATTATATGAAAAATATGAAAAGTTCTTGAATAGCGTACTAAGAAGAATTGATAGAAATGACAATAAAGAGAATGGAAATTTTGGCAATAACGGAAAAAGCAAAGAAATGAGCTTATTAAATGAGTCATTTTCAACCTGTTTTAGCGCTAATGGTGAACAATCTGCACAATTTATTAGTTTTTACGTAGACTATTGTTTGAGGCTAACTCAAGAAAAAGGTGAAATAACGACTTCACGAACCAATTTGCAAAGATGCTCTAGACTAATAAAGCTTTTATCAGAAAGAGATGAATTTGAAAACTCGTACAAAAATTTACTCTCAAAGAGACTACTGCAACAAAGATCTTCCATTGAAATGGAAAAATTTATGGTCAACAGAATTCGTGAGGAGCTTGGTTCTTTCTTTACCTACAAATTGGAAACTATGCTAAGAGACATATCCACGTCTTATGAACTTTTAAAAAATTTTAATAATTTGATCAAAGATAATAAAGGACAGATCGAAGGAGAGTCTTTATTAGAATTTGTACCTGAAGTTCTAACCATTACCTCTTGGCCATTTCAAAATATCGAAAATCTATATCAAAATAATCTTCGTTTACCGAAAGCATTAGAAGGTATCAAATCTGAATTTGAAACTTTTTATAACAAAAAATACAATGAAAGAACGTTAAATTGGGCTCATAGTTTAGGGTTAGTAGAGATAGGGTTTCAATTCCAAGAGAGTTATCATGATCTTAATATGCCTTTGTACGCTGCCATGATATTTTTGTTGTTCGAAGAGAATGATGAGCTGACAATGGAAATGATAGCAGACATGACAAACATTCCCGAGAGGGAGTTGATGCGTCACTTAATATCAATGACAATGTCAACAAAATCGCGCATATTAAAAAAGACACCCAATTCAAGGACCATTTCCAAGGGTGATACATTTACAATTAATTATGCATTTACCGCTCCCGTGAGAAAGGTGAAGATCCAAACAATTGTTGGTTCAATTCCGTCATTTAGAGCAGATAATGGAGTAAGGGATACAGTGGAAAGGGAAAGATCTATAGAGACAAATTCTGCAATTGTGAGAGTAATGAAAGCAGAAGGCATGCTAAACTACGGGTCTCTTTTTGAGCAGGTCTCTTCTTTCGTCAGAGCACGTTTCACACTAACACCCGTCATTTTCAAGAAATGCCTACACTACCTGGTATCTAAGGAGTACATACAGCGGGATCCTGATGACTCCACCTTGTATCGTTACCTTTCATAGACATCAACTTCTATAGCTTTGTGTAATGCTGTACCTTCTCACAGTGATGAAAACATTTATCAGAACAAACGGTGTAATTTTGGACAAAAACCGGGCGGGCATCTGTTGTTGAAAACCATGAATAAAAAAAACAACACATCCAACTGAACTTGAAAAAAAACAACCGTATGTTTTGATCGCAAAAGTTTGGGAATGAGACAAAGAGTTTGTTGTGTCAAAGTTTGTACGAAGTATCCTAGAATCTAGGAAACTTTAAGATTATTGTTGAATATTATTGTTTTCTTCAAATTTTCCAAGAGTAACATCGTTTATTAAACAGAACGATTTGCCTCTGTAGTAGGAACAGATATCGCGAATATAAATGCAAATATGACAATTGGCTTCACCGTATCCAGCCAAAAGAGCTCCATGCTACAAAATGATAATCGTAGTATGTCATCAGGAACGTCATGGTCAGCAAAGAAGAAAAAAAGAATCATCAAGAGTGCGTTAAAAAAACGATATAGGAAGAGGGTTGCTTCTAATTCTCTTTACGGAGGTAGCACGGATTACTACAATGATCCTGCCATCGATTCTTCGCCACTTCTTTCTTCGACACCGCCAAATATCTCCAAAGCATTGATTAAGTTGTATCCATATTTAATTGCAACAGATAAAGTATTAAGTTTGCTAATTTGGTCAAACGAAGAAATATGGCCAAATTTACTGGTCATAGTTACCTTCATCTTGGGAACTATTTATATTGACATATTATTGAAATATTTTGGACATTTTATGTTCATAACTTTACTGTGGTTTTACTCCTTAATGGACCAATCTGTGACTAAAACCGTATCATTATATCCAACATTAGATGATATTGTACATGAAATGGGAAAGGTTTCGAAAAAAACAGACATAATTTTATTTCCAATTAGTGTGCTGAACTTACAAGATATCAGAAGATTATTATTTACGATTACTTTTTTCACACCAATCTATATAATTATTACTACATTTCTCCTTTCACCAAAAAAATTGGTACTAATATTTGGCGTTTATTGTCTTACTTATTATTCACCGTGGTGTAAATCGATAAGGCGCATAATTTGGAATCTAAAATTGATTAGAATGTTTTCATTTTATTTTACTGGATTGGATCTTGGGGGTATAAATAAGCACCAAGGTATTTTTATCACTGTAAGTAAGCAAATGAGACAGTCTAAATATAAGGATCAAATTGAAGCAAATAATTATGAGGATGTTAATAAAACGATTGAAGGAAAACCAAAATCTATTCGTTTTACATACGTATTATACGAAAATCAAAGACGTTGGTTAGGTATTGGATGGACTTCCACGATGTTAAGTTACGAAAGAGCGGCGTGGACGGATTCTTATCTAAACCCAACACCAGAACCTGCTTATTTTAAATTACCAGAAGATGATAATGATATGGTGTGGAAATGGGTTGATGATAATTGGGCCCTAGATATGACAAATAATGGAGTCTTAGAGTTGTTAAATAATGATCCGAAAACTGTGGTATCTCCAGATGCAAATGCGGGTTTCATTTATTATGACAATACTTGGAAAAATCCATCTACAGATGATTCATTTACTAAATATACGAGAAGAAGAATATGGACCAGAACAGCCGAATTAGTGAATACTTCTTTGAGTGATTTAAATAATTTACCTAGTGAATTTAAAAAAACAGAAGTTAAAAGTGATGAAAAGGGAAAGGATAAACACTTATCGGAATCAGCGACTGGAATTGATAAAGAAGCAAACTGCGGAAATATTTTGGAAGATAATAAATCAGATTCAACATACCAAAATTTAAATAATAGAAGCAGAACAGTGTCCTTCAATTCCGTTTGTAATGTTAGGATTATTCCACCGAATGAAAGTTATTTGAATATTAAGGATTCCTACAAAAAAGATCATGATAATAGTAGTTTACATCTGAATTATGCCAGCAACTATTTAAGCGAACATAATGACAATGAAGGTTTCAAGGAAAATTTAAATTTTTCTGGTTATTCTGATAAATAATATGAACGTTTTGATAACGGTAATTGCGACACGCCTACTTCGTGCAGAAAAAAATCAGGCTATTTATGATTTAAATAGTATTGATAAAAAATTATGAAAAACATGACAATTTTTATAAATTCATTCCAACATATCGTGTATTATAAATGAATTGAGTTTGTATTAATGATTTTTAATATTTTAAATAATTAGATAGTAAATAATTAAAAATAGAGTTTAACAAATATACTAAACTAACCCCTACCTAAAGTTTTTAAGAAAAAAGACAAACTTAAGACAATAGGACCTTTCCAAGAAAAAAAGATCGTTTCCTTAAATGATTGTCATTTCAATTTCAAAGCGACCTACCGGTTTTATTTTTTTAACTAAGCAAAACCAATCAATGTACATATGAAAATAAAAACCCAGCAGGTCCATTGTAAATTTCCAAAAAAGAATTATCTGATAATGAGTCGAAAAAAAACACCAAAAAAAAAAAGGAAAAACAGGTTATATGAAATCTTAAATTAAACGATATCTTCCATTTCTATTTCCTCCTCCATTTCATCATTATCATTAACATCGTTATCACCATCTTTTTGATTAATGAGGTTTGATTCATTGTCAGCTTGATTTTGATCATCTGCTAATTCACCTAGAGTAGCTTTTCTTTCTTCTTCCTTTAATTTTTTATATTCTGGTCTCAATGTATATTTAAATGCGTATGGACCCTTTTTAATCAAAGTAGCAACTTTATCTAAACATTCTTTTAAGTGTGCCTCTGGTTGTCTAGTACGTTCTTTCAAACCTTTCAAAGACCAATAATCATATTCATCAAATAATTTGAATAAATAATCCAAGATTTCTTTCTTTGGCATTCTAATAGATTTAATGTTACTTTTAGCCTTTTCACGACCAACTTTTAAGAAATTCGATGTATCAGTTTTCATAGACATACCTGTATGACTCATGGTAACACCTACAGTTTCATCTAAGGTAGTGATTCTTTCTTTATTATTTAATTTAACAATATTTCTTCTTTGTTCAACAATTTTATGATAATTTGGATCATTCATCGATGGCATAACCTGACATTCATGACAAACAGTCCCAGCAATGGCAGTTTTCTTTGGAATAGTCTTAACATATGGAATATATCTATCTCTACCATCTCTATCAGTCATAACTCTATGATTGAATCTTTTTCTATTATTTCTACGTTTCAATTGTTGTTGCTTTTTCTTTAATTCTTCTTCACGTTCTTGTTTTTTTAAATAAGCTTGTCTTTGCTTTTCAGGATCGGCAGCCAATTCTTTTTCTCGTTGTTGATATTTTTTCAAATTTTGTTCTGTGAAGATATATTCGTTTTCTACAACTTTTTTTGTTAACTCTAAATCATATTCATGCGGTATAGAATCATCATTATCATTTTCATTTAACATTAGTTTAATCTTACTACCATTTTTGTTAATTCTAATTTTACCCAATTCTTGACCATATAAATTGTTTCGGTCCCTCCATTTTTCAGCTAAAAACATTGGTAAACGAACTAACCAAATTTTTCTATTAGAATGACTTAAATCTAGATCTAGTGACTCTTCATAAACTTTAGTTTCATTGTTTTCAATATCATTACCATCAAAAACTTCTTCTTCTTGAGAAAGATAACCGCTATCCGTTGGAATAGCAGCGCTTTTATCTTTGGTTGCACTAGCTTCAGACATCAATTAAGCAACAACTAAAGGATTGTGTAATTTATTTTAATTTTGATTATTCAGTGTTAAAAATAAAATTGGTTTCTTTAACATTTTGATATTTCCATTTTAAAAACTTCGCTTTTTCTTCCTTAAATTTGAGCTTTTCTGTGATGAAAAAAAAAAAAATACTAAAAAAAGAAGAGGGTAACAAATTTGTATTTGACAAAAAAATTTTTAGTTGAAGAAACAACAAAACAAAGTTTGTTAATATTAACACTGTTGCGAGTCTTAGTTGATTGTTTGGTTTGTGCCAAGAGGGTAGAGTATGAGTTTTGATTTGAGCATTATTTTGAAGCAAGAAATTGCAAAGAAACAGCAGGAATTACAAACATTGAAACAGGTGGATGAGGGGGAGAAACCGTTTCAAAGTGCGCCTGCCAAGCATAAAGAGAATGAAACTGTTTTGTTGGAAGCAGAGAGTGAAAATCCAATGAAAGTGGTAAATTCTGACGATGAAAATAGTGTAATGGCCAAAGAACGTGGTTTTGCTAATGAAGAAAAGGATAATGATGACGTTAAACCCAGCAGCCGCTCTGAAAGAATTTCTAAAATTATTGAAAAGGATTCTCAGTTAATGAACAAGCTTAGTATTCAAGATATTACCAACGATAAGATGGATATTTTGAGTTTGTCCTTAAAGTGCAATTTGTATATCCACTACCTTTTAAATGATTGGTCTGATCATATATCGGAATATCATGTTAAAAATAATGACAACCCAGAAACTTTGCTACTCGAAACAAAGAAAAATTTGTTCCCGTTATTAATTAAGTTGAGAAAAGGTAAATTATCCAACAAGTTACTAATCACACTAAGTAGTATTTTGTACCATTTACAACAAGAAACTAGGGATGACATCCAATCATGTCTGCAGTTATACCTGAAATTGAGTATTGGTGATGTTGCTTGGCCAATTGGTGTCAGTGATATTGGTATTCATTCAAGAAGTGCGCAACATAAAATCAGTCGGTTTGGTAATACAAACGTGGCAAACATAATGATCGACGAACCAACGAGACTGTGGATCATTTGCATAAAGAGATTGATCAGTTTTAAAGAGTGGAAATTGAATCATTATTGAATTCTCTGATAATTTGCAATTAACTGAATAAAAAAGAGAAAAAAAAAAAATCCAAAAAGTGATTTTCTTGTTTTTCAAACGCGCAACGACAACAAACAAAATAAAAAAAAAAAATTGAAATTGAATTCACAAACATTGCTGAGCCACAGTCAATCATTTAAGATTTTTATGTTTATTGTATTTCTTTTAGAGGGCAAGAATCAAAATACGGTAAACAAAATGACTACGAACAAAGTACATAAGCCGTTGTTGTTGCTTGATGATAATAAAGTTTGGATCGATGGATGTTTTGATTTTACGCATCACGGCCATGCTGGTGCCATTTTACAGGCACGCCGTACAATTCCACAAGATGAAAATGGTTTATTAATTTGTGGGGTTCATAGTGATAAAGCTATCAGTTATAATAAGGGCCCACCTGTGATGAATGATGATGAAAGATACGAACATACGAGGAGTAATAGATGGTGTAGTGAAATTGTCAAAGACGCACCATATGTTACTGAACCTGACGTTCTTGATAAACACAATTGTAAATTTGTTGTTCATGGTGATGATATTACTCTAGATGCTGACGGAAATGATTGTTATCAAGCCATGAAAGATATGGGTAGATTTAAAATTGTCAAAAGAACTACGGGTGTTAGTACTACGGATATTATTCACAGAATACTAACTGGCGACTACGATTATGAAAATAATCATTATGAATTACCTGAGATAAACTTGATGGAATTATATGCAACAAATGGAGATGGTTATTCTAAACATTGTTTTGTTTATGATAAAAATATGAATAATGTAATCGTAGAAGGTAGTGATTGTAATAATAATAATAATAATAATAATAATAATAATAACATTATGATTATAGGTGATTTTGATTTGTTTCATATGGGTCATATTGAACAACTATCAAAAGTGAAAAAAATATTATATCCACAATCTAGATTAATAATTGGATTGACTAAAGATAACTCAATTGATGAATCGAAAACTATAATGTCAATGAAAGAAAGATTATTGACCATTTTAAGTTGTCGTTACGTCGATGGTGTTGTTATCGAACCTGATACAACTGATAAAGATAAATTTATAAAAATAATAAATATTGATGATCAAGAATTAACTAAAGGTGGGAAATTTTCCTATTTGACTAAAAAAGTTATTATTAAGAGAATTGAAGATAATCGTTCAGCATTCATAAAGAGAAATATTAGCAAGGGTATGAATTACGATAATGAAAGTTTAATAAAAAGCCAACAATTAATTTCATGAAGTCATTAAAAACTGCTATATAGAGGTTATGTCATAAATCGTAAAAAATCATTTAATAAATATATAAATGTTTATATATTTGTAAAGGTGGAAGGAAAAACAAAAGATCATTAAAATCAAAAGTTATGCAAATCAAATTTGAAAATTTTGAATTTCTTCAAACTTTTTTTCGTTAATGGTGCCATTAACATTTGATGGTCTTCTTTTTTTATTGAATACTTCCGGAATTTCACCAGCGTCTATCAAATCGTTGATTTCATCACCAATTTTCCCCCAATTACCTTTACCAGAACCTTGTCTCTTGACACTGTTTGGAGCCTCACCAAAATTGCCATTGTGAGTGAAAAATTTCGGAGTTGCTTTATGTTCGTGAATGGTCCATTTGTTAGTTCTTGTCATGTTTAAAAAATTTAATTTGCTTTTTTTATTGTCTGTAAATAATCCTTATACAAATAAGAATAATTATTAATCTCGTTTCAATATTAATTGAATCCAAGCAACAATATCAAAAAAGAAAAAAATTACAATATATTTAATATAAGAAAAATAAAACTTGATAAATTTCTTGGATTTTATACGATTTTCTTTGTCGAGTTTTATTTTTTTTTGGATTTTCAAGGGATGGAAAAAAGAGGTGCACAGCCACACATTTTGACCAGCTCCGTTCATCCGCAGCTGCATCCAAACACCGCACCACCGCAAGCCCTCTTATGTATATATGTTCTCCCAGGTTTACCCAACCGGTATTAATACTGAAACCTAATCCGTCGTTGTAAGCCCCAGCCAGGGTTGTCCAAAATTCCTGTGTGATATTAAAAGCGCTATATCACAAGAATTGTTGCAAATTAGAATGGTTATTACTAGAAAAGAAAGTAAAAGAAAGACCATTCAAAAGGTTTAGACAAATCATCTAAAATAATTCAGAATATAATCAGCAAGAAAAGAGGTGTCTATCAATATAACATATCTAAAATATACAATATACCATAAAATGTAGTATTCATAAACATTTTCCTACTCGTATCAAGGAATCCAGAACCATTGGTCAATTTATACTTGTAATTTATCAATTCTTTCAAAATCATTTTTCCAAGGGTGTAAAATTTTTTTCATGCATCTTTTCATTTTTGCACCAATTTCCAAATTTACTTCTCCCCCAAAATACAGTAGCCCTGTTATTCTCTAACAATTTCACGTATAAATCTTGATATCTCAAAATACGTCGTGTAATAGACCAGTAATATTTTAATATAAAAAAGATTGTATTATTCGGAAAGTCGGGTAAAAAACTTGTATTTATTTATTGTTTTTTTCTTCTGAAATAAATACAGAATTATATGAAATAAGTATAAAGGAATTCTTCAAATTATACACATGATATTCTTACAATAACCTGGTATTTAAACTTTTCCGAGCTCCATAATTGATCCACATAATTTGTAAATAAAATCATTTTTAACTACTATTTCTTATCTTAACCAATGACCAATCTATTCAACAACCGGTATGGTATTTTCAACAATTCAAGAAATTATACTCAAACTGTAGTAATTTTTGGGGTTTTGCCTTATAAAATTTTCGTTTGTATTATTGAGTTCCAAATTTTATTTTAAATAAGAAAACTAAATTAATTTCTATCCTTTCAGGCATTTCTTAGGATGTAATTTGTTTTAACATTCTAGTCCTACTTATAAAACTGAACTTTTTCTAAGTCATGAAATTTTGTCCCAGTGGCCGAGTGGTTAAGGCGATGCCCTGCTATTTCAAAGAAACAGCATTTAGGCATTGGGTTTTACCTGCGCAGGTTCGAATCCTGTCTGTGACGTTTTTACTAGCATGTAATTTTTTGACAAATGCATTATTTTATTAGTTCTTGAACAAAAATTTGTATATTCCAACACAGTAAAATTGCTTTATTAAAACAGGGAACAGTACAGAACCCCATTTCTATAATATACATATATGCATACTTATTTATATTTTTTATGCCTAGTAACTTGGTAAACATGTACATTCTAACCACCAATTCAATATAACGTTACCCGCAGCTCTACTTCCTCTGGTAATAAACAATTTATTGATAAATTTTTCATTAATCGAAGGTTTATCGCAAATCTGTGGCAAAATTAATATTAACCAATTTTTCATTTCCATAGGATATTTAGCTACTAATGTTCTAATCAAATCTGTATAACTATTTAAATCTGATCTTTGTGTATGAAATATTCCAAACATAATTTGATAAATTAATTGTTGTCCATTTTCTAAAATTTGTGAATTAATTAATTGTAAATCACTTTCATTATATTTTTTATTATTAATTACTTTAATCCAAAATTTACAAATAGCAAAAATTGTAAATTTTTCATTTGATGGAATCAAACTCAAAAATTTCGGGAAAATAAAAGTTTTCCATTGCTTACTTGTAATAATTATAGTTGGTTTCTTATCTAAGATACTTACAATAAAATTAATCATCATTTGTAATAAATCTGGATCATTGGATACTATATTATCATAATATTTGAGAAAAATTTCCTCAAATAAATAATCAAATTCATTACAACTTAATTGTTTAGAAAATTGTATTATTAATTTCTCTAACAGATAAATGAAAAATGGCAATGATGTTACAATTTCACATTTTGGAATATGCTGTAAAATAAAATTCATTATATCTGACATTGAATATTTTAAGAAATGTGGTTCTTCGTCGGACAATGTTAAAGTTTTACCCAAAATTAAACAACTAATTTCTACAATACTCGAATCCTTCATATAAATTGGATTGTCCAAAATGGCATTCAATAAATTTAGTAGTTTTGAACGACATCCATGCGGGTCGTTCAACCAAAAATTTTGGAATCGATTTAGTTGTTGTATTAAAAGTTCATTTTCAATTTCATCTGAAGGAATTAATGATGATCCAAATTCAGAAATACAAATTAATAAATTATGAACATAGTCCTTTTGAATTGAACCTTGTTGAGGTAATAACAAACACTTTTCAACATAACTTTCAATCATATCTAAAATTTGAACAATATACTTAGATTGCTCTTCTGGTCCATTTTCAATACAACTTTCAACAATATAACCAATGGATCTTACTAATTTACCCCTAGTAAAACCAGAAACATTGGTATTTGGTTGTAACAAATTACCAAATACTTGAATGAAATGATCTAAAAATGGAATTAATTGAATACGACAATTTTCACATAAATTAGAAAAAGTCTTAATAATTATAACTTCTAGTTTATCATATATTTCTTTAATCGCAACTTCCATATTACTTTCTTTATTGATACAAAATTGAAGACCTTGAAATAATATTTCAATACACAAGTTTAAATCAGTTGGAGATTGAGTTAAATACCCTGACATGCTACCAATTAAATTACAACTAGATCTAATAAAATCTGTTTTTAAAATCGTTCCAAATTTGTCACTAATGTTAATTGGACTCTGTATACCTGTTTGAAATAATAGAATAATATTTTGGAAAAAAAATTTATTTTCATTAAGAATATACTTTATCCATGTACTTTCGGATAATGACATATCAGATAATAAAACATTCAATAAATATGACATAGTTTCAATTTGATACATCGATGATACTCGGGAATCCTGAGAAACTGATGAGGCATCTGAATTACCAATACCTGAAATTAGAACATTAGTCAAATGTTCATTTCCAAGAATTGTCCACAATGATTGAGTTAAATCCTTAACCGCATTTCTAAAATCTTCAAATTCATCGATCGTGGTATCATAAATAGATTCTTCTTGCACAATTTTTTGTTGGTTCTGTAAAGAAATTTTAGGTAAATAAATATTAATAACCTGCTGAAAAATATTAATGGATATTTCGGTAGAATTAGAAACTAGAGACTCTTGAGCTAGATTGGTGTAGGAATCTGCTAAATCTAACCAAAAATCAACCATTTTAACAGAAAAAAATTCTTGGATGACGGGCAAAAGTGGAAAATTGGTTAATTGTAATAAAACTTTAATATATTCTTGTGACATAGACATATCATTCAAATGAATAGTAGTAAATAATTTATTACAAACGTCTAAATTATTAATTTGTAAGAAATCTACAACACAAATAGCTAATTCTTTCAGCTCAGAAGTCATCTCATTAGTTACCAAATAATTCATGTATTGTAACATCCAAGCGTTTTTTGATGTATCAACATTTGGGTCTGGTGATCTTGAGATACCTAAAAATATAATTTCAATCTGTTGACGTAAATTAAAACTCATAATAGTTGGATCATTAGCAAAAATGTTACCAAGTATTATTAAGATTTTTTCTGCAACAACAAATTCATCTGTTTGGTCAGTTGAACTACACATTAAGTTTATTAAATTTTGAAAAATTTCTGATAGGTCCATGTTGCCTCGAGATGACATATTTCTAGTCATCGAAATATAAGTGATCCAAGCAGAGGTACAATTAAAAACTGTGTCATCGATATTGCTTAAACCTTTGTTAACTAAATTATAATTTAAAAGAGCCATTGTGGAAATATATAAATGCTGGTGAACAATTTCATGAACTTTACTCATGGCATGTTTTCTAGACTGAAATTTGGTCAGATCTTCAATTATAACTTCAGTAAAAATCAAGATCAATTCGTTGGAAACATTGGATCTGGTGACAAACCTCATGAGTTCATCATAAGAAACTGATGTATTAATGGACTGAAAGATTAACTCATCGATGTTCAAGTCATTCATATCAACCCAGTGTTTTTCAGAAGATGAAAATTCATAGTTAGAAAATAGATTAATGAAAGTATTGATGGGATTATTCCATATTTTCAACGCATAATTATCATCAGAATTATCATCAAAAGTCGAAGTTTCCATCGATGCCTCATTAACGTTTGTAAAGATTAATGATAGGTTAGACATTAATTTTTTAATACAAATAAATAAAGACGCATTAGAGCGTGAGTCGGTAGCATATATCCCACATATTTTGATTAAATGATATAAATTGGTCTTGAATAAATTCCATAGAGTTTGTTGTGAATTGATATTTACGTTTAATTGAACAGTAAGTGTCAAAGCACCAAAATATTTTACGTTGGAGCTATAAGACTCATTACCCAAAAGTTCATTGGCCAAATGAACACCGTCATTAGATTTTTGTATAGATTGTAAATTTTGTTGAATCTGGTTAATATCAATCGATGGGTTCGGTGAATATAGGGCGTCGATAAGACTTACCACTTCTTGAATACTGCTCATATCTTATATTACCTCTGGTAATCCACTTTGAGTATAAACGCTACTATAATACTCCAAGTAGGTGAGGTTAAGCAGTTATGTCTGTTAGAAAAATTCCAAGATCATCGATAACATTTTTTCTCTTTTCGTAGTTCATTGAAAAAAATTTATTGGAAGAAAAAAAAAGCATACAAGAAAAGTGCAGAGCAACAAAATAAAAAAATCAGCAAAAAAGTACAAAAGCATACCATTATATATATATATCCACATTTATATTTTTGTTCGCTCAAATCCATCTTCACGTTACTGAACGATGACCAAGATATCCTTGACAATTTCTATACCAAATAATCTGATGAGGTTACAAATGATTTTTTTGTTTTCTGCAGTTTCCGTCTCAAAGTCAAAGACAGGCCTTATTCTTGCCAGGGATATATCATAAATCATTAAATTTCCGTTTATTTCATTAATTCTACCGCTTTCTACAAGCTCTTCGAGTTCCCACAAAGGAACTACCCCAGGAATCACGTTTGGTAATCTTTTCAATCTGTGCGCAATTTGCTGGCCATCATCTTCATCATCGTCATCTTCTTCTTCTTCTTCTTCTCCACTCGGATTTTTATCTGAATCAAAATCAGCATTTGTGTTTTGCTGCTTTTTTATCTTGTAAAAATCGCTTTTCTTATCCTTTTGATAAAATATATCATGTTTCAATAACTTGTTCAGAGATTTTTTATTTACCTCAGTATCAAGAGCGGAACCGTTCATTCCAAAAAGAACTTCAGCAACATTTTTTAAATCCTGCAGACTATCTGTATCAACACTGGGAAATTTGCCATTCAATTTCTCATTTAATGGTAATTCTCTATGCGTTGCTTCGGAATTATTTGAAAGAACAAATAGATGACCATGCTCTATCATTTCATTTTCATGCAAATAATTCAATTTGACATAATTGCTGTTACAAACGTCTAACAATTCGCCACCATAAGATCCTTTGTAGTTCATTTTATCACAATCTTCAATGTAGTAACCTAAATAATAGTAAGGCCTATGTATTTTTGAAAGTATAGTTAACTCCCTTAATGCGCTGACTTTCCCTAACGACCATGCACTGTAATCTGGATGCCAGATAAAATATACAGAAGAAAGACCCGATGGTAAAAGATCAGTAACTGCAATTGCAATAAGTTCATCACGGTAATAATAGCATTCATGTACGGGACCAATACGACTAGGTTTTTCATTATCCTCTAAATTTTTCCATCTATTTAATTGTGCCCATTCTTCTTTTGTGCCAATTTTAACAGCATCAGAAAATGGCGAATCACAAAGAAATCTTTCAAACGAGCGCCTATTATGATCAAAATCCTTATGAATTGTTTCCTGATATTTTGCGTATAATTCATATTTTTCATCAGTATACACAGCAGGTTCAAATCTTGAGTAAAATGAATCTGAACAAATTTCTGCATTTATCAATTCTTTCACGTAGTTGAAAGGTTCGTTTTTAGTTTTTTTCTTGACCTCAAATGGTTCCTTTTTTGTTTCACCAACAGATCGTTCAATGTGGTTCTTAAACCTCCTGACGACTTTCTTAAGTTCTTTGGTCATGTGAACTTGGTTAGGCTGTGTTCTGATTGTATATAACCGACAGCAGCTTCTCAAGAGATCGGCTTTGTAGATAAACTTACCTGATCTTCTAAATCCCATATTGCACAATTTATCGTACATCGCCACTGTAATGTTTTCACATTGAAATCCCAAAGTGCAATTTTGAATATCGATATCATCAACCTCATTTTTGTGCGCTTCATACCACGACTCCAGTCCAAATAGATTTTCCTTCTCACTCTTTTCACCGCTACAGTAACCACACTTCTTACACGACTCTGAAAAGTACATGGGTTCGGTCACAATCAATTTCTCAGAAATGTTCATTGTAATCGTCACTTCAGCCTGCTTATTGGAAATGCCTCATTCAGCCTGTCTGTGTGATCTTTATAAAGTGAAAATATTTGTAAATCTCACTTTTTTTCTTCATTTTTCTAGTTGCGCAGCTTTTTTCATTTAATTATCAGACAAAATCCTTTGATAAAGAATGATTGCAATTGAACGACAAGTTATTTCGTTTGGTTTTGTTCTTAAAAAGTGTCGTTGAAACTCTTACAAATATGCTGAGACACTTAGTTCAAAGAAAAATGGGAATCAGATCAGGTATTTGGAATTTCAATGCTGTCGCCATGAGATTTCAATCTACCTATTTTGAATTGTTTCCAAAGACATTCCCTGGAAAGAAGCCTGTTTGGTCTTTTGATCAGAAGAAGCTAAGAAAGGAGTACCGTCTGTTACAGGCAAAGTTCCATCCTGATATGCTTGAGGCTAACGGTAGTGAAAATAAAAATGATTCCGCCAATGGCGATAATAAACAGTCTGCTTTATTGAACAAAGCTTACCACACTTTAAAAGAGCCTTTAAGAAGATCACAATATTTGATAAAATTGTTGGACAATATTGATTTGACTCAAGACGATGTTAAAACTAAAATAACTCAAAGCGATCCTGAATTGTTAATGAACATCATCGATGTTCATGAGGAACTATCAGAGCTTTCAAATGAAGACGAAGTTCGTGAAATTGAAGAAGTTAATAAGCAAAGAATTCGAGATATTGAGAATAAATTAGAAATCGCATTTTCAAAAAAGGATTATGAGACAGCTATAAAATTGTCTGTGGCACTAAAATTTTGGGATAATTTAGCCAAAGCTATTAAGGAATGGGCCCCTGGTAAATCCATTGAATTAATACATTAATTTTCAATAACACTATTCAATATTCCTTATATGACTTCTTCATAAATATTCATAAGTACTTCAGTTTTTTCTTAAAAGCTTTTATTATAATTACTATTTATTTATTAATAGTTAAACTTTGCTCTTATATATATATATATTTATTTATATATTTATTTATTTATATGGTGCACTACGATTAAAACGATGTATTATTTAAAAATGGAGCATTAAAAAAAGAGATACTTCATGTTTAATTGATTGCAATGTTTAGATTCTTATCCTCATGTACCATGTCGCTTTATACCTTTGGTAATTCAAATTCACATCTTGTAAATTCTTCCCATTCTTCGTCAGTGGTTGGATATTGTCTTAACCATTTCATTCTTTGACCAGATACTGCTCGATCATTGATTCTGAACCCAAATACCTTTAATTGGTAAGATTCTTTCCCTTTACGTTCTACATAATCTTCTAATTCTTTGAAATGTTTTAAAAATACACCTGGGAAACTGGTACCCCAGTAAGCACCTTCTAAACACAAAAATCTAGAAGATTGAGGCAAGTATAAATCTTGACAACTTGAACAGTATAATCTTACAGTATTCTTACCAATAGTATCACTTAGGCCACATGGTAACAATTGCATCCCATTACAATAATAACGTGGACATGTACCAAATTGTTTACGATCGAATTTCTCCGCCATCGCTTGTAAACCTTGTTTGGTAAGAATATATCTAGCATGTATTAAACCATACAACTGCTCGGCAGCATGTTCAATAATACTACGGTTTACTATCGATGTCTTATTTTTATCTTTATGGTTATTAATGTTTAATTCGCTGTTATTGTTACCACTGGTAGCATCATCCATGTTTACATCATGATCATATCCATCTTCATCTTCATCATCGCTCATGTCTTCTAAGTCCAATATAAGATCCAAAGCTTTACGATAATGAGGAACTTCTTGTGATAAGGAGGTCATGTTAAAATCATCTTCAATGAAGTCAGTAGGAACTTGACAAAAATATTCATGACCAAACCTGGAACAAAAGGAGGGAATCCATTCATCGTAAGTTCCACTATCTTCATCAGAAGAGTGAGAGTTATCTTCAGTAAATTCGTTAGACATATCTTTCTCTATATCTTTTCTTTCCCTTGGAGAATGCGTCTATATTATAAGTTAACACACTTGTACTTTACCAACGACAGTATAACAACCAGATAAATAAAAAACCCCAAAAACAATGCTATACGGTTCTGTTTATCAAAAAGTTGCTCCTTCACAGCCTCGATACAAACTCTTCCCAGTTAAGACTTTTGCTTTTCATTATTTTGCATTGTCAATAGTTAATTAATTTTGTTTTTTCAAAGCAAAAGTGCAATTTTCAGTTCCAGAAAAAAAAAGAGAGAGGTCAACAAGAAAATATAAAGAGAACAACAAACAAAAGATACTCCAAGTATTCCCAAGTTACGAACACGAAACGGTGTACAGTTGAAAATGTCAGGTAATTGGGTGGTTATTCTATCATTGCTATTTATTGCAGTATCCAAATTTCTACAATACACCGGTAAGTATCATGAAACGTGGCTTACCAACTACAGTTTAAAAAATACATCCAACTACAAAGCTTATAGAGCCAAATTGCATGAACAGACAGAAATAAGAGAGGTCAATAACTCCATGTCTGCTCAGGACAATTATGCCAAGTGGACTAAAAACAATAGAAAATTAGAAAAGCTTGCTAACGAAATTAAGGAATTAAAGACTAAACTATCTTCTCAGACCGCCCAAGTTAAGAAATCTTTAAAGACCGTTAATCTTTTGGCTTTAACTTTACCTTTCTTGGCTTTGAAACTATGGAAAGGTAAAGAAATAGTTTACTATTTACCTAACAACAGGCTTTTTCCGCACTTGTTTAATGGGGTCTGTAATCAAGGTTGGTTATTCTTAGGTATGTTTCCAATGAAATTTGCATTGGAAAAAATTAACCAGTTTAAAGATGTTAGTTTCATTAATTCCAAGATTAAAATATTTTCCGGTGAAACTGTTGGTGTTTCTTTGGGTATTTGGATTTGGGCTTTGAATAATTTCCTAAGTAATATTGAATTTTTAGTCAATGAACTGGCCACTAATGAAAAAGTTGCTAAACCAATTGTAGGAAATCCTGAAAATCCCAAAAATAAATCTTCAGTAATTGCAGAAGATGAAATCAATTTGGATTAAGTAGTATGTGAAGATAGCTCCGTATATTTATATAGATTTGATTGTATGATTAATAATAATAATAATATATATATATATATATATATATTGAAATTCTCCAACGTATAACCCAAAGTGACAATATGTTTCCTCAATTGATTTTATTTTCAATGTTCCAATTTTTTTCGAAATTTTCCATCTTATTTGAATTTCATTATAGAATTTTATTTATATAAAGGAGTCGATATTAATATATATGCAACAGAGAATTTTTTTACAAACTTAAACTCTTAATTCTAAATCTGGTTTTTTATTTAAAATTCTCTTCTTGTTATTGGATCTATTAAATTTACCAACATCACTTAATTTTCTACCTTCAATATCTAAATCTTTCAATTTGTAAATTCTAAGTAACCAATTTTCAGAAGTGAAAACTTCATCAAAATAATCTAATTCTTCAACATCTCCAGGATTAATAACTTGGTTACGAACTCTATCAACAGCTTTACCAGGAGGAAATATAGCTGGGAAATCCTTATAAGACATTTTATACATTAAAGATTTCTTCATGGTCTCAGAAGCTTGAGAATCAACTCTGAATTCGCCATCAGGTGAGAAAAATTTCCTTTCTTGTATTTCTTCTGGCCAAATACCTTCACTAATTCTAATCATCCATAAAAATTTATTAATATCATCACCACCATAACCTAAAAGACCACCAAAAACAATTAATACATAGTCAACATCTAATTCTCTCAATAATTCATATGATACTTCTTCTGGTGAAGCCATTGCTTTACCGACTAAAGCAATATGAGTATTGTTCCAAGTGTTATTGTCAACTAAAGTGGTACGATCAGCCATACCACCAATTTGATAACCGTAATCCCACCAAGAAGCAACTTTAGAATCGTAGTCGGTATTCATACGTAACCAATAATACGCTTCTCTGTAATCATCTATTAAAGCCATGGAACCATCTGGATTTTGAGATGGTAAAACAACAGACGGAGATGAGTATGCTGACTGAGTGACCCAAGTAGCGTGATAGACAAATAAGTAAAGGTAATAAATGAAAGAACCAGCAACAATAAAACGCGATAATAATGATGTAAGTCTTCTCTTTGGGGCTGTATTTGAGCTAGATGGTTTTGAAAATAGTTGTGATAGATCTAAATAAATATCAAAAATTTTAGATAGAGCAACAGCTGCAGCAATACAAATGACAGGAGTTAGAGTTAACATTAATCTAATCATGACACCAGCAAAATAAGAACATAAAACGGAGTATGCAATAATAAAAACATGTTCATCTTTTAAATCCATAAATAATAAAAACACACCGGCTGGGAATAACCAAATTAAGAAGTGAGTGTCCATAAAGAAGGCGGGCCAAGTAACAGGTTGATGTTCAGAAACAGATGCAATAATTGGAATGTGAATCTTGGCATAATTGGTATCCCATAATGAATAAAATCTACCCGTCCATGGGGCAATAAAACCAAAATAAGTTAATAAAAATAAACCAAAGCAACCAATGGATACAATAGAAATTAAAGAAACCCACATTATAACTTTAAATTTTTTAGCAGAAACTTTGGCTTTAATAAAATCACCTAATGCAACAATTTGTAGTAAACCAAAGACACCAAGAGCAGACATATGGTCGTTGGATCTAATTGGTAAGAAGTTGACAAATGGAATTTGCATAGATGCAACGGTACCAATAACGAACCAAGTGTTGTATGCTACATAGATCTTGGAAGTGTATCTACCCATTAAAATTAAACAAAAGACATGGAAAGGAATTAAATTAGTAATGAAAACGTAACCACCCCAAGCCGAAACCATATAAAAATAAGAAATAGCAGCAAAGCAACTTGATAGAATGGAACCATATTTAACGGCCTTAATCCAAAACATAAAAGTGACCATTAACAAAGTGATGGCAATGGCTTCGTTATCGTAAGAACCTGCAACAGATCTGGAAATATAGCCCGGTACAATACCAATGAATGCAGCGGCCAATAAACCAGCTTTTTTATCTTTCATTTCACAAGTTAATTTATAAGTAGCATAAGCCGTTAGAGAAGAAAAAGCGGGAGCAAACATTACACAAACGTTTCTAATATCAACAGGTAAACCAATTTTTTTCAAAGTATGCCAAATTAAAGCCGATGTTGTCATTAAACCAGGATATAATGTACCACCTGTGACTCTACCTAATGGATACCAAGTTCTGTCATCAAACCAGTTTAAAAAATCTTTAAAAGAATTATTAACTAAATATTTTGTAGCACGAAAATTAAACCATGGATCAAACTCGTGGATAATAGATTCGAATCTAATCACTGCAAACAATCTTGAAGACACAGATGCAAAGATGATAGCAATAAATATCAGACTTTTGATAGTAGATTGAACCCATTGAATCGTCAGATTATCTTTTTCATCTTGCAATTGTTGTTGTTCATTTGAAGGATTAGAGACTTGCTCAACATTTAATTTTTTTTTGCCTACTGAAGTTTTTGCAGCAGACATTATGTAATTGAGTTAAAGGATAAGTCGTATTAACTAAAGAATTTAGAAACCGAATTTACAACTAATTATTACTAGGAAGTAAAATAAGGTTAATTATTGAATTAGGGAAGCCGTTCGATACCAAATGAATGTCAAACCTTGCAAACGTTTTGTTTGAAGTTGTTGACACGTTAACGATTCGTTACGAAATTTTAGCAAAGCTATATAAAAAAACAGAAACAAACAAAGTCCGGGCAAGCACAACCGCAAGTTCAGGGTTTTTTTTAATAATTATTAGGGCTTTTAAACTATTTTTAAAAAAAATTAAAACCATTTAGGGTTTGTTTTAAATAATTTTAAAAAATTTGAAAGGTGTTTAGGGTTTTGTGTGGTCACAGATTTTTGCCATTAAAAGTGTTTTGATAAGAAATCTACGAAGGCGTTGGTGAAGTGGCAGAATATTAAATAAAATAAAATGAAATGAAATAAAATAAACTGTATTGATTTAAACCAACTTGAATCAAATTAATATACAATACATAAAAAGAATTATTGGCGACAATTAACATCATATTTAGCAACCCTCGTGCAAATTGTGCAGATCTGGAACGCCACAAAGGTCAAGATATATTTAAAGTTTAAAGGTTCGCATTTAACGATTTTGATAACACTGATTAAATAATAATTGTTGTAAAAAGGGGGGCACGACCACAGAAAAGAAAACAGGAGTAGAAAAAATAAACAAATTAATAAATTAATAAATAAATAGGTTTCCATACATAGAATGAACAGCAACGAACCACCGGTTTCTTTTTCAAAGCAAGATTTGACTGATATTGTTTCGACAGAAAGCAAAAACGGCAATAACGCTGCTATTGAAACTCAAATGCCCACTGAGTATAAATCATTTGAAAATAATCTATCAACAAAGACCCCAACAATAAAGGAAGAACAAGATGAAGATGTAGAAGAAGCTAGAAAAAGTGAAATGAAATTGTATGAAGAACAGCAGAAGAAACAAGAAGTAACACACTTGACAAATGAGGGTTTAAATGTTATTAATAGTAATTATCAAAATTTATCATCATCGATAAAGAATGACATCAATTCTAGAAGATCCGTCAATCTTCTAAATAGTGTGGCTGGTCACAATTTAGAATCCGCTCAACAAAGAAGAAAAGTTTTTAATAGAAATCATTCCTCAAACTCTTTAAGACTTTTTCCCAATTCAGAGAAGTTATCTGCGTCAATTTCAGAATCAAATCATCCAAGATCAAACTCCACAATAACATTTCAAAAAGTAAAAGTAATACCAAGATCAAGAACACATTCAGAACAAAGTGTACTGAGTAGTTTATCACTAAAATCTCTTTTGCATAATAGGCCACATTCAAATAGTGGAACTAGTATAAAATTCAATGAAAACAATAATAGCAATAATACTAAAAATAATATTAATAGTAGTAGTAGTAGTAGTAATAGTATTGATAACAATACTGCTAATAATTTTAGTAACTCAAGTCTTTCGACCTTTAAAAATAATAGTAAATCCAATTTAATTTCTAATGAAGCTCAAGATGATTTGCAAATAGGTTTACAATTACCTTTTACTGATGATAAAAGAGTAGATATTGAAGGTATGAAGAAAACAGGAAAATTAACTCAAATTAATGGAAGAAATCTAAAGGATATAAATCAGAGCTTTAATTCTATAACTTCCTATTACAATAATAATAATATTAATAATGTAAGCCCCATATTAGAAGCAAAATCACTAAGTCCTAAAACTAGTAATAAAAATCTAAATAAAAATTCTGACACAAAAAAAAGTGGAACAAAAGAATCGATGAGTTCTGATATCCCATTAACTATAGAAAAAAGCAATTTAGCTCAAAAATCTCCAAAAAAAGGTCTTAATACGGATGATGATTACGATAGTGAATTAGAAATGTCCACACATAATTTGACTACACAAGCATTAAGAAAGTTATCATTTTTAAAATTTGTCAATAATGATATTGATAATTCTAATGGATTATCTCCTGCAAATAATGACGTTATATCATCCACTGTAAAAGATGAACAAAAAGATAGTTCAAAATCTAATGAAAATAAAAAAATGATAAATAAAAAAAATTTTATAAAGACAGAAAATTTGGATCAAGATAATAAAGAAAAGTTTGCTAAAGAAAAAAATAGTAATGCTCCGGAGCAAAATTATAATATTGATTCTACCAACGAGATTTCGAAGCGACAGTTGACAAATAGTAATGAGGATTTTAATTCGAATGATAAGATTATAAATTCAAATAATGTTGATGGGTCAAATAAAACTCTAGAAGTATCATTATCGTCGCCGTCTCTGCCACCTCCTTCACCTCCGCCTCCATCGCCACCACAATCGTCCTCATCAGAAGTAGGAACTATTAAACCAAAAAAAAAAATTTTAGATTTACAATTAAATCAATCACCTTCACCAAATCCCATTAACTCTAAAGTTAATTTAATGACTTTAAAAAACAATAATATAATGCATCCTAATGATTCGCGAATGAATAATCGTGAAAGCATAACACCAGAAAAAATTTTAAAAAAAGAAACAATGCATTCAGCTAATTTTGAGAAAAATTCGATGACACTTTTAGATGATAATAATAATAATAATAATTTGCCAAGACAACCGTTAAAATCTAGGAAATCCATTGAGGCTATTCAAAGACCCTTTATGTCTACAAATACTTCATTTTCTAAATCTATCCTTATTAAAAGCAATATTTATAATAATAATAAAAATAATAAAAATAACGGTCATGATAATGAAAACACTTCTTATTTAATTAATGGATCGAATAGTAACTATGAGAATAATTTTTCAAATAAAAGATATGCGAAACAGATAAATAATCCAAAGAAACCATTATACATCCCTGCTGTATTGCGTAATGTATCTGAAACAAATTTAACTGCGGAAGATTTACAAAATCTTGGTGATAAGAAAAATAAGATTAATAATGGTATCGACAATATTGATGAATTAGTAGACGGCAATTATGAAGAAAATATAAAAAACTCTGTTTCCAATAAAGATAATTTTTGTTCATACAATATTCAAAATAATGTTGATGAAAACATTGTTTCAAACAATATCAATAATATAAATTTTCAAAATAATGAATTGACAAGAATGAGAAGTAATACAGAATCCAGTATTCATTCAACAGCAAGTTCATTGTATTATACTTATAAGAAAAAAATTCAAAATTTTTTCAATTATAATGAAGAAGAACAACCTACAAATTTAACAAATTATCAATCGAAAGAACCCACAAGGGCTTGTTGGGTACCTGATTCAGAAAGAACCAATTGTCATAAATGTCATATACCATTCTCTATAATAGAACGTAAACATCATTGTCGTCATTGTGGTGAAATTTTTTGTAAAAAAGATGTTTCAAATTTAGTTTACTTAAATTCAGAAGCAAAATTTTGTCAATTAAGACAATTTGGTGGTGGTGTATTAGTTAAAGTTTGTGATGAATGTGTTAAAGCAAATGACAAATATTTAAAAGATTTAAAATTGAAAAAATTAAGAAAATTTGAATTACAACAAGAAAGACGCAAAAATGGGGATAATTATTTTCCCATGAAAAGAAATGGTAAAAAAGAAAATGATGATAGAAGAGAAAGTGTTGTGGGTAGTGTTCCGGTAGATTGGAATTGGAGTAGTTTTTAATGTATATATTTTTCAAGTTGTTTTATTATTTTTTTTCTTTTTTTTTCTAGAGGACGTTGTTTACTTATTTATCCATTTATTTATTTTTTTACCTATTTACCTATTTATTTATATTTATGTTTAGTAAACTAATTAATAACTGTTTTTTTCATTTTTATTTCAAGAAAGAAAAATCTGTCAAATAAAATAATTAACATATATAAAATAATTAAAATTTTTATTTCATTTCCAATCAAGTTTTATTATGATTAGTGCTAAAACTATAATATTACAAGTGCTTTGACGACATCATGCGATAAAGCTTAACTTGTCAAACGGGAATGAATTCACTATTTATAACGTGATAATTTAATTCCAGTATGACAACCGTGTTAGTTCGCACGACGGTATATGCACTTGCAGATGCTGAGTGAGGTAAAAAATTTTTCACAATCATGTAAAATATAAAAGGTAGAATAAAATCATTATACAAATTGTGTACAATAGAAAAAGAGCGTAGACTTACATTAATATAAGATACACAATAGAACCTTCTATAACATGAGACAAATATTTCAATTTATATTCATTCTCAATAATTCGCATTTAAAAAAATTATACAAAAAGCAATAGTATGATGCGCTTAACATTATATGTGTTTTATTAACTTTAAGTATTAAAATTTGAACTTTTATGTGGCTGTTATAGGGAATTCATAGATATATAAACCACCATTTCAAAAAAAGTATTAAAAAAATTATTTGATGAAAATAAAAAAAACAGAGTAAAAATTGCCTTTTCATAAGTTAAATATTAATGTAAACGTCCACCTGTATATAATGTCTGTCCGCCCACACCAATATATATCTTATAAACTTGTTATAAAATAAAATAAATATATATTTTGCAATTTAAAAATAATACAACCATGCAATGCTTAAAAAAAAATTATATGGGTAATGTCCAATCAAGTAACATAAACATAATGACATATGAGCAACGCCTCTTTAATGATGAAACTTGAGCGGGACCCCTTTAATAATGAATATAAAAAATGATTACAGATTTCAGATAAACATAAAACATGTATTCCACTTTTATAATTAACTTTTATAAAAGTTTATATATACAACAAGTGATATATAGGATTTGTCCGAATTAACCCCCACAACGGTCTTTTTGCCAAATGGGAGGTGCAATTCCTAATGTAGTAATAAAACTCATGGTAATATTCGACCTAAACAGTTATAATCCATGAGCCCGTTATATCACGCTCTCAACTTATTTTCCATGTTTTGAAAAGTATAAATAGTCGGATAACACTCTTTTATTATTACTCTGCTATTGATCCACAATATTTATATTATATATTTTATTATTTTATATTTTATACATACAGGAGAAAAAATAATGCAAAACTGGTATATTATTACCAGACAACTAATCAACAATGTCAAGTAGGTATATCTTGATTAACTATATTAATAATTAGTTGCTATCCAGCAATTAAGAAGAATTTATAATCTAATATTTTTTAGATACTTTTCTCAATAAAATACCAGCTTACTGTATGAATATCCTGGATGCAATTTGAAGAATTCCTTTATGTTTATTTTATATAATTTTGTGTTTAATTTAAGAGACAACAAACAATGAAAACAATGAAAACAATGAAAATACCAGGTTTTTGATCTGATCTTCTAAATAATATAATCTTTTATTATATTATTGTTTTGCGCTTCTAATCTCATAATTGTGCATTTGTGTAGAGGTTACTAAACAATATAATTTTAGCATAAATTATTGGGCGTGTGGCGTAGTTGGTAGCGCGCTCCCTTAGCATGGGAGAGGTCTTGGGTTCGATTCCCAACTCGTCCAATTGTTAAACTTTTGTTATTGTTTTTTTCTTCAAACCAATATTACGCAACACGCACGGCGCGATTGATTTTTGTTTGTCATCGATCCGTTTCATAAGAAAGAAAAAAGAAAAAAGTGTGGCGAGAACGTCGAGAAATGAAATATTTGGTGAAAAAAAAAAAGTGTGGTAAGAACATCGAGAAAACAAACATTTGATGACAAAAAAAAAAAAAGAAACAATTCATGTGAGAATTGAAAATTAGCGTTATATAACATTTAAAATATTTTAATTTTATTCAATTAATGATCTTGATTGTTATGTAATCTTTTTTTTTTTCTTCGAAAATGACAATAAAATCAACTTGCAATACACAAGTAAAATAAAAATAGGAAAAAAAATGCGTTTGATTGCTGGTGGTGATTGTTTATTTTCTAGTAGAAATTTAGTTAATAGATTAGATCCAAAGATAGTTAAATTATTAAAAGAATCAGATGCAGTTTTTGTTAATGCGGAATTTACAACACCAAAACCTCATCTTCATCCACCTGCAGCAGGTAGAGGTTATACAACAGCTGTTAAAGAACAAATTTTAGACGAATTTGTCGATTTAAATATTAAACTTGTCTCATTTGCAAATAATCATACAACAGATTTTGGTATTGAATCGGTTGTTAATACCATTGAAGAAGCTGAAAAGAGAAATATTATACCATTAGGTATCGGTAGATCATTAGGTGAAGCAACTCATCCAAATTTTTTAGATACATCAAGTGGTAGAATTGGTGTTGTTTCAACAAGTAGTACAAGATCAGAAGTTATGTTAGCTAGTGATGCAGGTTCCACTACGATTGCTAGACCAGGTTTAGCACCATTAAGATGGAATAGAAGTTATGTATTACCTGAAAAATATTTTAAACAACTACAAGAAATTGATGAAGTTTTAGGTACTGCCAAGAGTTTTAGAGAATGTAATTCAATTGAAATTCAAAAACCTTTTAATGATAAATTTTTCAAATTTGGTTCATTATTTGAAGGTAATTTAGATATTGAATTATCAAAGAATGATAGAGCATACGTTCGTACATCATATAATGAAAAAGATGCCAAAGATTTATTAAAAAGTATTAAAGATGCATCATTTAGATCAGATTTCAATTTTGTTTCGTTACATACACATGAAGGTGAAAATAATAATTGGTACGATCCATTACCAGCTGAATTTATTCAAAAATTTTCAAGAGAAGCTATTGATAATGGTGCCGATGCAGTTATTGGTCATGGTGCACATTTTATGAGAGGTATTGAAATTTATAACAAGAAACCTATTTTTTATAATATTGGTAGTTTATTAATGGAATTTGAAACTGGAGAATCAATAATTCCACCAGAGATGTACGAAGCTTATGGATTTTCAACAGATTCAAGACCATCGGATTTACATAGATCAAGAGCGAAGGATAAAGATGGTAAATTCCAAGGTTTCAATTCACAACCAAGATTTTCAAGAAATTGTTTAGTAGTATTTGATATTGTTGATAAAGATAATTTTAAATTTGAAATTTTACCAATTGATTTAGATTTAACTAGGGATAAAATCGTGGAAAGAGGTTTCCCCAAATTAGTCAATGAACAAATTGGTAACGAAATTGCAAAATATTTAACCGAATTAAGTGAGAGTTGGGGTACAAGACTTGAATATAATAGCAAGACAGGATATATTGAAATTCTGGAGTAAAGTTAGATAGACAGAGAAAATAAGTAAGATATTAAGTAAGTAAATAAGTACATACATACGTGTCGTGATCAACTTAAACTAGCTTAATTAATTGACTCTTTAAATACTGTGTGTGACTTTTTCAAGAAATGCACTGGCAAGGTTTACTGTGGACATGGACACTGACTGACTGCTGTTGAGTAGGCCAATAATCTTCATTCAACGCCTTGCAGTTGCATCGAAATGCCACATCTGAACAAAACTACGGTGCAATGTCGCTGCATCGCATCGCATCGCACCGAAACGAAGTGACACACAAAACTGTCACCGCCACGGCAAGACGAGACACAACAAGCGAACCCGCTGCACCGCCAGAGCCACACACAACAAAACTGTGTTCGAAGGATGTATGTAATACAGTGCAATA
The DNA here is from genome assembly GCA_030571615.1 of Jamesozyma hellenica. Lineage (NCBI taxonomy): Eukaryota > Fungi > Ascomycota > Saccharomycetes > Saccharomycetales > Saccharomycetaceae > Jamesozyma > Jamesozyma hellenica. The sequence goes on along the minus strand of JAJLYD010000186.1, from coordinate 1,657 downwards.
CAGTGCAATACAGTGTAATACAGTACTATACTATACTATACTATACTATACTATACTAATGAATTGCACAACCGTTCAAGAAACACATGTGTCTATCTATGTACGTACGTACGTATCTATCTATCTACTTATTTATTAGGTAATACGTACAGGATTCATTGCGAAAAAAAAAAAGCAAAACCTTTTTTGCGATGAGATGCAATGAACTTGTTGCTATATAATCGGAGCATAAACTGTATCTAGAAATCTCTTGTGTTTGCCCCCTTTGTCACATTTATTTATTTACTGGTCGGTCGGTTCTCTATTGGTCTATTTAATTACCATTCGTTTCTAGAAATATCAAAGATTTTTTAAGAACTGTTGTTTAAAATATGCTTTTAAACGTTTTAGAAAAATTTACTTCTTTCAATACAAGTAAAGAAACCGGTGATAGTGATGAAAAAAAAGGAACAATTAGTGATAATATAGTTACTACTGTATCTACTTCAGATGAAAATATTATAAATGATGACGACGACGACGATAATGACGATAACAAAGTGTCAACACCTCTTGAAAAGGTAAACCCGCTAGGTTATTCCGTAGGTCCTGTTAGTGTCATCGTATTGATTATTCAAGGTGTTGTTGGTACAGGTATCTTTAGTACACCAGGTTCTATATTAAAATCAATGGGTTCAATAGGTTCAACCTATGTTCTTTGGATTTGTTGTTTTTTTTTACCACTCTTTAGTGTCTTTGTCTATATAGAATTCGCAGGTTATTTCCCAAAGAGAAATGGTGGGGACGTCGCTTACCTTGAACAAGCTTATCCAAAACCAAAATTTTTAATTCCAACAATGTACGCAGCTGTCTCCGTCATCTTATCATATACAACAAGTAGTGCTTTAGCATTTGGTCAATATATCCTTGCTGCTGCTGAATTAGAAAGTACAACTTGGCATTATAGAGGTATTGCCATTGCTGCATTAACTTTCTCATCGTTATGTATTGCCATTAGTACAAAATGGTCATTAAGATTACAAAATGTTGTTGGTTTTGTTAAAGTTGTCTTTTTAATCTTTATAGTCATACTAGGTTGGGTTGTCTTGGGAGGAAACACAAAAGTTAAAGATCCACATCAAAGTTTTCGTAACGTTTGGGAAGGAACAACTAAAGATGGTAATAATATTGCAAATTCAATTATTAAAGTCGCTTTCTCTTATGGTGGTTATAATTATGCTTTTGGTGTCGTTGCTGAACATGTTAAAAATGAAAACGATAATGAAGAACAAGCTAAAAAAAAATTATTAAAGACTTATTCTATATATGTCCCATTATCATTATTTGTCATCTTCATTCTTTACATTTTAGTTATTACTGCTTATTATGCTTCTGCTTCACCTGAAGAAATTAAAAATTCAGGTAATTCCGTGGCAACTATTCTTTTCCAAAATGTTTTTAATAACAAAAGAGCAACAAGTGCTTTATCTGCCATGGTAGCAATTTCTGCATTTGGTCATTTAGTAACAGCAATCTTATCACATTCTAGAGCTTTAAGAGAATGTGGTAGACAAGGTGTCTTACCATTTGGTAAATTTTGGACTTCAACAAAACCACTTGGAACTCCATTAGGTCCAATCTTTATCACTTGGTTAGTTAATTTCATTATGATTGTTGC